>JAMKCH010008944.1:0-80002 GCA_023653785.1 Ophioderma brevispina
ATGGTTCCCTAAATGTGTTTGTAATGTGTTCCATCAAGTCCCTCATGTACATAAGCCGCTAGATGAGATAATGTACAAGTAGGTCATATCCCGTAGGGTTGCGCTAGCATTGTGTTAGGCCTACCTAGGATAATCACCCAAATTTCAAAGGGTTCATTAGCCGTGTACCTGTGTGCAGGTAAGATGTTGAGGTATGCCCTAGGTAAACAAGGCATGCTTGCTGAATAAATAGCGAGATATTTTTGCGAGGTGTTATTTTTTTGTGAGCGGTTGGAATTCCTGGCATACATAATGGCAACCATAATACAGTGGAAAAGTGCATTTGAATGGAGTTGTAGATTAAACAGTAAGGCATGTTTTCTGCAAGAATATTACAAAATAAAATGTTCTCTGCTTTGCTCCTAAATGAAGGACTATGCATTAACCCCATGGGCACAACCATCTATCATACAATCTGTTTGATTGGCTCATTAAAGGACACAACATGAGATAGCCCTCTGAGTAACCAATCAAAATAGTGCTTCTATATCTCTGTGTAAACCATACCAAGATTCTTACAGTATCTCTGATTTGCTCATAACATGATCTAATCTGCCAAGACTTTCATTTTTAGAAACACCTAAGATGTGAAATCACTCATTGCACCTTAAGTCCAGAAAAAAAAAATTTTGCTGTAATATTTGAAGAAAAATAAACTTTTACCAGTACAAAGTGAATAAAAGACTATAAAATGACACCATTATGGAAAATGAGTCACACACCTGCAGAATTTAATTTTGATTTTTTTATATTAGTTACCGGCCCTTTGTACTACATTTTGATCCAAACATTTTGACATCTGGTTCTTCGGCTATCAGCACTTTGTAAATTGATGCAAATAGTGCAAAATAATAGAATTAGCACCTTCTCTTTACCAATAACTCAAAATCAATATGTGCCACATTGAACTCATTTCTATCGATTGTGTCAAAAAATATGACAATTGTGAAATAAATCCTGCGAAGAAACACGGCTATATTTAGAACACTGGGAAGAAAGTAGGTTATACCTAGAGGATATATTAACCCGATACTATTGTCGATTTCAAGGTGATTCAAATTAAAGGCAATGGGAGCACTTTGGGAGTCAAATTATGCTAATTAGTCTGTTTCACATCATTATGATATTTACACAATGAAAGTCAGATCAAGTGTTGGGGGTTGAGGTGTTTAATTTCAGATATTCAAATGCAGGCATGTTCGCTCTGATGTTTGACTATCGCTTTAAGCAGGACTATATCATGTTTACAGCACTACACTTTTCATACAACATAGTGAATAAGATTGTACAGGAATTGTTCATTATTCTTTAATGTCATACATAACATTTTCACATTATGGAGTTAGGGATTCAAATATGTTACAGAGTGGTTCATCACAAATCAACAACGATGCATCCGCGTCCATCCGAGCAGGATAAAAATATGTGGATGCATCAGATGCAGAGTTGTTGATTTGTGATGAACCACTGTCTAATGTGTTTGAAGACTGTTTGAATCCCCTTCAACAACGAAAATCTTTATGAAAACTTAATAATATCGTGTATAGAGGAACAATTATTTTCACAATAATACTAAAATGTTCCCAATTTGACAGAAATTTTTGCTCGTAACATATTTTAGCAAATTTTAAAGCAAAACGATAGTTTTGGCATGCTTGTTGCTTTGCAGTTTGCACCTGGAGCATTTGCGCGTACTCATAGTTCCAAATGTGACGAACAGTACGTCGACCTAAGTGTACCGCGTAGACACTTCCGCGAACACTATGCTGAGCATGACACGCTAATTTGCATATCAACTGTGGGTTGATAACAAATCAACAATGGTACGCTCCTGTACAAGGAGATACGGTGAGTTGTTGAATGTATCTTCATGCATATTTGAGTTATTGTCAACATACACTGCTCCTGGTGTATTAACCCCTGAGCACTGCCTGCCTTTTTCATACAGCATTTCTGATAGGCTACTTACATCATATATTTATTTCAATAACCAACTGAAATGCAGCTTCCAGATATTTGAACTCTATTCTTTTTTGCTCTACCTACATTCTTACCATGTTGCTGATTGATTTAAAAAATCACATAAGTTCTATTGTGACCAATTGGCTCAGTGGTTAAAGTAACTAACACATCTGGAGCATTAAAGGCACTATCAGTGATTTGCTAAATCAGAAATTCAAAAAAATAATCAAAAATCTGATTTTTGCATGTTTATAACAAGTATAGGTACCTTAACATACCCTGCAAGTGCTAAGTCTGACAGCAACATAATAAGGAAAAAATTGGATGTTTTAGTCATTACTGTCCGTACGGACACTTTCTGCAACACATATTTGAATGGGGATTCATATCTTTGAACACTGCTGTTTTCTTCCCTTTCTATCAATATTTCAGATGCAAAAAATAACTTATGAGAATTCTACAGACATATCCTTCACTTATAATTCATTTCAGAAAATTTTAAATATTTTGACTCTTTAGCATGAATCACTGATAGTGTCTTTAATGTATTGTTATCATGTTAAAATAATATCAATTTATTCTGTAAAGTTTATGCAAGATTAAAATCAACTTCCTGCTGGAAAGTTTGTCCCTTGCTGGTCCAGTAATTAGACTTGCTTTGTAAAACAATGGCCAAGGGTTTGCTTCCCTGTTTCCCTATTTTTGCAGAATATATTATTTTAATTGTTATGAGTAAAACTTCAGTCTGAGATAGCTTTATTCTGGTATGGTGCTCATTGAGTGCTAGATATTGATGAGAAATCAAATACGCATATTTACTTTGCCATAAAATTTGAAATTGGATCCACATGCTTGATTGGGGGGGCCACTTGGAGGGTAATGGAATTTGATGTTTTAGTAAAAAAATGTTAAGATTATTGGGAGACACAGGGGTATTCAAGCACCCCCCACCAAAATTCTTGGGGGCCCAGCCCCTAAGCCCCCTGCTCAGTGGTGCAACCAGACCTATGTAAATGGGGGGGGGCAGAAAGAATAATTCTCAACTTGACCCTTCCAGATAGGGATATTTCTGATGAAAAGCTTTACATCAGTGCAAAACTTTGGGCTCTCAAAGTGTGTAAGGACACCTGGTATGTGAAATCTTGTTTCACCTTTAATTCAGTGTGTGATATTTTATAGAGAATATACCCATACCTTTTATGCATCAGCTCAAAAAGTACATCTTTCAAAACTAAGATCCTCCTATGCATCAGACAATAGCATCTTGTTTAATAATAACAAGATGCATTTCACAGAACTATTTAAAATATGAGTTGTGTGTGCTGCTAGCATGCATTAACTGTGAATACCTTAAATGCAGCTCAATCTCCATAGGGTTTTCTAACATGTTGAGTCTGTAGCCTGTGTGTGCTGTGATCCCGCTATCTTCGGTAGATAGCGATAATATGTTAACAATTTGCATTCACAACCTGCTTATCGGGCTGATCCAATTAGATTGTTCAATAAATATGCGGAGGTTATTAATGCTTTATAATGACCTTTGCGTGTACAATTTACACGCATCAATAAGCTCTGTGTGTCAGATAACTGAGTGAATGAACATTTATTCTAATTCAATCCCCACATTTGAATATTTTGTATGTATGTGTATGCATTGTCATGACTGGTTGGTAATATGAAATCTCCCATGGACTGGTCAATTATATTGAAAAAAACATTAGAAATGTAATGAAAGATTTTGAATAGTTTAGGGCACATATGATCTAGTAATGCGCAATAAGTTTCTAAATATTCATAAAGGATTAAAGATTATGAATAAGGTTATTATTTTGCAAAAGTGTTTTAATTCTACAGGGATTTTGGCCCTCTGAATTTCACTTGGGGACTGTGTTCTTTGGGAAATTCCTTGAACCAAAATGTCTGGCTTTACTTCAAACTAACCTTTAAAAAACAGTGGCATTGTAGGGGGGAAAGGAGGGTGCCAAACTGACTGATTCAGCACCCCTTAGATTGCCTCTGCACCCCTCCAAGTGGTGAAAGTTAAAATTTTACAGGCATGGCATGGATTTCAACAAAAATAGTAGGTTGGAAGACTTTTGATACATTTAAGACCAAAATTCAACTTAATTATTAGTAATATTTGTGCAATTTTTACATGCTTTGTATGCAATTATTTCAAGAATTTGAAGGGGGCACCATTCTGTACCTTAGGCCAGGGGTTCTCAATTATTTTAGCTGAAGGGGCAGAAAATGCGGAACATATTGGAAAGTTGTCTAATTGAGGGCCAAATTCATCTGAATTTCTTATGTTTCCCTTTATATATTTGAGCAAGTAGAGGGCCAAAAATCAATCGTTAGCGGGCCGGATTTGGCCCGTGGGCCGCTATTGAGAACCCCTGCCTTAGGCCTTTCCACCAGGTGCCACAATCCTAGCTCCACAACTGGGAAACCCTGTGACTATACTAGACTAGATTAAGACAAACTTTGAACACATACCCTATTGCAAGTGCAAAAGCAACCACTGAGTCAGTTGTCTTCTGCCATAATATTCAATGAGCTGGACACAACATACACATCAAAGACATACTAATATTAAAGTATCCTATCAGATATCAATAAATTAATGATTCACAAGTACTTAATTGTTTGTTTGAGATCAGATCAGGGTGGATTTTTTCAAATATCTATGAATATTCTTGCTAGCACTAAACTATCTTCAGTAGATAGCACTGAACCATTTTAAGCAATTTTGTGCAAAATTTGGTCGGATAGGTTTTGAAAATGTGAAGGTGGCTTGTTCTTACGTAAAAATGCACAGACCTTATCTTCAGTAGATAGTACAGTGGTGTGTGCAAGGGGTTTTAGGTGCTCATTTCACCCCACACTAGAATGTTTGCTAAAAAGGTAGAAATGAGCTTATTTTGGTCTAAACTAGCTGCTCAACTCTAAAGTGCAAACCCAACCCTGTTTTTTGCACCTTTAAAGACAGCTACAAAAGAAGAAAACCAACAAAAGTACTCTATTAGCATAGGTGTAACAGGCAGCATTTACTGAAGATTTAGCCTGATAGAATTTTATTATTTCCTGTGATGACATTTGATGTCTCCTCTTTAGGTACACTAGTAACCTACTTACTATACCACACTGATAACAGTGTTACACTCTCCCTACTGGCATGATTCTCACTATCCCACTCCATCTAATTCTGTACACCCTGCCCTACTTCATCACATCTGTCCCAGAATTGAACGAACTGCTTTAAAATAGGATGTTCTCAACACAAATGACCATGTGTGCAGCCAATGTGGGTCCATTTTCAGCTTTCCGGTATAATAGTGGTCTATTTTAATGCCAATTTTGATATAGAGATGGGTCACTTTTTCAAACATTTCTGAAATTTGATGGAAAGTTACACCAAATTTGGAGCTCAATCTGGAGCCAAAATGTCCCAAATTTGCTAAAACATCAGAAAATTGTTGCAAAGAAAATGGTAAATTTGTGTTCAATTCTACCAAAATCTCCATCTCCAAGGATTCCATTTTTACTAAATTCTCCATCTCCAAGGATTCCATTTTTACTAAAATCTCCATCTCCAAGGACCCTATTTTTTACCAAAATCTCTATCTCCAAGGATCCCATTTTGACCAAAAATTGATACAAATATGAGGCTATTTTCCAGATTCTTGGAGGCATGCCCTATTCATGCCAAAATTTAAACTCAGTTTAACAAGGCGGTTCTCGAACCACAAAGGTTCCCCGCTCGTCACGGTAGTTAAGAGGAAAAGTAACATAACTTAAAGATCACAGATTGTGATGGAAACTAGAGAGGCTTCCACCATAGCAGTTTCAATACCTTGGATGACCCAGATGACCTTGAAAAATTCTGGTATCAATGTTGACTACACCCACCAAGTTTCATGACCATACAACCATTTGTAGTTGTTTGACCTTGGATGTCCCCACATGACCTTGAAATGACCTTCAAAATTTTATGCACTGCATGTTGACCACACCCACCAAGTTTCATGACCATACAACCATTTGCAGTGAATTGACCACAGATGACCCAGATGACCCAGAAATGACCTTGAAAAAATTGGCATAAAATGTTGACTGCACCCACCAGGTTTCATGACCATACAACCATGCATAGTGATTTGACCTTGGATGACCCTGCATGACCTTGAAATGACCTTCAAAATTGTCGGCACTGTATATTGACCGCACCCACCAAGTTTCATCATCCTACCATGTGTTTAGGGATTTGACCTTGAATGACCCCATATGACCTTGAAATGACCTTCAAAATTTTTGGCACCGAATGTTGAGCACACCCACCAAGTTTCATCATCCTACCACAATTGACAAGGTTTAAAGCAATTTTTGACCACATTTGACCTTTGACCCATGGCACATGACCCATCTCCGAACTCATCCGCTGCCTACTTAAGCGACATATGGTGCAAAGATGTACACCCATACTTGCTTTAGCTCAGAAGATATCGTGTTGACAAGGTTTATAGCAATTTAACCTTATTTTTACCATATTTTTGACCTCATTTGACCTTTGACCCATGACCCACTTCAGATCCCACCCAGCACGTACTTGAGATATATCTATGTTGCGAAGATGGATACCCAAACTTGCTTAGTTCCAAAGATATCGCGTGGGCACACACACACACACGCACACACAGACGAGGAGCATATCTATAGTCCCCCTTCGCCAACAAAAGTTGGCGGGGGACCAAAAAAGAGATCCAATTATTACAATATTAAACACTTTACTTTCTAATAGAGGCATGGAAACCTAAATCCGTAATATTTGCCTTACAACAATTTCCCACAATTTACCAATCAAAAGTGAATCTCTGGCTGTACCCCTCCCCTTGACCATGTAGACCCCCTCTAAGCCCATTATTGACATCTCAACCTCAATTTAGCAAAGATATATAAGTAGGGGAAAGGGTCTTCACCTTTGCCAATTGCATGTGACATTTCTATTTCCCCTATACTGCAATACGTGTACAAATATCTAGGGTAGCATGGACTTCCTGAAACATTGAAACATCGATATAGGTCCCTAGATTTCAATCACACAATTTAACCCTCGACAAACGACAACTGTTCTTTATGTACGTAGATCTTATTTCAACCCCCCCAAAAAATAATAATAAATTCCTTGAAATGAAAGTATGACCATTTGGTCATATTTGGTAACATTCTGCAAAATTTGTTGACTTGGGAATAAACATGCAAATGTCTAAAGCACATTAAATCTTTAAGATATATTTCTCTCCACTTCAAAATACAATATGCTGGCTGAATTATAATCAAATGCTTAGATGCACATATTTTAAAACCCAAGGAAATTTTGCTGGTGTGCACAATGTGTGTGTAAATACCAATATGTGAATCACTTACCGACAACATCGACTTGCCAGCCTTTTTGCCTGCCTTTGTCATCAATTCCTTGGTTAATTTCTTGGCGGACACAATCTAGAAGATAAGTGATATGTGAAATCATCTAATTTAGGATTATACACTTTGTATGCATTCACTTCAAGTTTTCCTGAAAAGTAGTCTTACCATCAGTTATCACTACAGCAACTTATCATTTGCATGATACTTTATTGTATGCAATAAACACCCCAGGCATACAATATTTCAACAAGAATTAGATGCCCCACGTTTTATTCTATAGTAACACTACATAAAATGTTTAGTTTTCCTTGCAACAAAACAAGAGTTTATTTTTAATGTTTGTAAATTGGCAAGTATTTATTTTTAAGCAAATGTTATTATGACTGCTACAGAATGCTTAAGGAATAAGTTTTAGATTTGTGTACAGTTAAATTTCTCTACCACTCATGACATGCACAAATGCAGAAAGTACATAAAATAAGGAATGATACAAAATGAGGGCACCAGAATAGAACCTTAGGGTACCCCACATTGTATAACTCACCTGTCCCAATGTGCACTCCACCTCTCCAAGGAAATCATCATCTCTAAGGTCTGTAGTTTTGTTATCGATATCAAACACAGCAAACTTAATTTTCTGTAGCTCCTCAAAGCAGTACTCTAATATGAAGCCCTTTGTAAAGGAGGGGTTTAAACTGTTCTGGATCCTTTCTGTTCGAAATAGCTGAAATAGACAAAACAATACATTAAATTTAGACATTTTTAATAAAATATGAATTTTTCTCTTTTTAATTGATTAATTGCTAATCAATTTCTTGTAACCACATACAAAAATGCATTTGAGTGGATGCAATCCTATAGAAACCTTTCAAATCAATGGTAGTAGAGCATGTCTGACACTAACATTAATTGAGATTATGAGGCTGCATGCACAGTGTATTGAATTTTCCAACACAGAACTTCTTAGCCAATTAGCGCTGGGAATTTATGTGATGACAAACTTATTAAGGCACAAAAATTGGTCATAAGTTGGCTGAATCACAAAATCAGTTAAATATCAATTACGGGTGGCATGGGGGTTTGAGGGAAAAAATGGCTAACTAGACACTTGACACACAAAAATAATGCCCCACTGGTGAGTTAAAAATTGCCGCCACTGCGTGAGTAAAAAAAAAACTTCTACCCCACCTCTAAAAGCAAAAATATAACAAAATTTTGAAACCAAAAAAAGGCCTCCTTTATCGCGCCTACCTTAAATCTAACCCGACAACAACTTCTATGCCACAGATATCAAAAAGGTGCGCCCTCCTTAATGTCATCATCACCAACCAACAAATGTTATATGGGGATGTTAGTTATTTAAAACAAAGTTTTAAATCCGGTTTTTTGTCCCCGCTAACGGGGGTGGCCGGATACACCTCACACTCAGCAATACTGCTGTGTGAGGATTTTTTTGGAGCAAAAGATAATGACCGGATGCCCTTCCTGATGTCAATCCACGGTTTTCGGCAGTGGGCCTAGCCTTTGGGCAACCACGCCCATCATGCAAGGCAGCATGTGCTGGATGGCCGCCATTAGCTCTCCAGAGCTGATGCCCTTGTAGGTAGATCTTCTTTTTCATTCTACCAGGGTAACCAGCTACCCTCCTCATCAGATTTCCTTAGAAATTCGATGGGAGTGACGGTTTAGCCACCGACAACTCGGCCCTGGGACAGGTAGTACTGGTTACCAGGATACCAGTAGCAGGCCTTCAAAAGGAAACCTGACCTGACTGGATAACCCTGTGAATAACCATATAAACCAAATATGATGTCATAAAATTATTGTGAAATAGATCCCAGAGCCATTTTCCATCTATAGGTTAAAAACTTTCTGCACTTATGCAATACATACTGAGACATCTCCTGTGTTTTGGTCTTTACAGTCCCCAGCTCAATTCCCTATTCAGGAAACTTTATGGAACATAACAAGCTCCTTATTGTCTGAATTTGATTCCTTGGACAGCCCCTTCACCTCCTTGTCTTTCTCCTTGTTCATCTAATTCTTCTAAAATTGATCGCTGCAGCCACATGGCTGAACTATTGTGTTTCATTCAGAGGTTAAATTGAGATGTACACAAGCATCCCTATCATATGATCAACAGAGCATGGGATAATGTCAAGTATGGAGATGCAGAAATACGAGATGTAAATATGAATCAACTTCACAGTGGCTTTAACTTTGACCCAAGGTGAGTTTTGAAAAAATTGTGAATATCAAGGGGCTGTATTTGTTTTTTGTAAAGTAAAATTTTCCAAATTAGCTGAACCACAAAATTAGTTATCTTTTAAATCTAAATATTTCACTCAATCAATGTTATCATAGGTGGGTGAAAATGTGTACAAATACTCACAGACAATTTTGATATCAATAGTAATAGCGCCACCAATTTCGATGAGCTACCTAATAGACTACCAATTCATGCAGTATGACTTATTGACCGGGGATGACGTAGCATAAATTTCACAGCGCCACGTATGACCGGCAATCGATGAGCTACCGATTTCATGCAGTTTGCCTCCACTCTCTTGACCGAGTGTCCTATCCCGATTATTTAGGTTACCTGGTTACTACCACTAACCCAATCTCATATGAGGACAACCCTAATGTCATCATCACCAACACAATGTCATATGCGGATAACCCTGTGAATAACCATATAATTCAAATATGATGTCATAAAACCATTGTGAAAAAGATCCCAGAGCCATTTTTCCTTCTAGTTAAAAACTTTCTGCACTTATGCAAGACATACTAAGCCAGTGATCTTCTGTGTGTTGGTCTTTACAGTCCCCAGTTCAATTCCCTATCCAGGAAACTTTTTTGAACATAACAGGCTCCTTATTGTCTGAATTTGATTCCTTGGACAGCCCCTTCACCTCCTTGTCTTTCTCCTTGTCCATCTAATTCTTCTAAAATTGATCACTGCAGCCACATGGCAGAACTATTGTGTTTCATTCAGAGGTTAAATTGAGATGTACGCAAACATCCCTATCATATGATCAACAGAGCATGGGATAATGTCAAGTATGGAGATGCAGAAATATGAGATGTGAATACGAATCAATTTCACGGCGGCTTTAACTTTGACCATGCATTGAAACATCCCATGCTATAATAATACAGTCAGTGACTTTTGGAGGTGGAGAAGTAATGAGAAGACATCTAAAAGGCACTAGCCTGAAAAAACAATACAAATTTTGTTATTGTTTTTCTTCTTTTCCCTTCTTCTTCTCTCCTCCTTCTCCTTCCTCCTTTTCCTTCCAATTGTTGTTTTGCCACTGCTTTTCTTTACTTGAAGTTTATTACTCATTTTATTGCACATTTATTTTATCTTTACATTGTTTAAATTGATTAATTGATTTTTTGTTTGTGGTCTTTTGTGGTTTTATCCAATGTTGCCTTTTGTTTGCATTTCTTTGGTAAGCATTGGAATATATTGAAATTATAGACTATCTATATTAATGCTTTCCTTATAAAAATCACAAACTGAGAGCAAGAATTACAGATGGACAGATAAGTTAACAAGCGTATACTTGTGTGACTTTTCTTTTGTTAAAAATAGACACACAAGACTGAAAATTTGACACACAAGCAATGACTGAATAAAGAGCATAATAAGAAATTAAAAAACAATATAGCCACTGTCATCTTCACTGGAAGCAGCACCATAAAGGCACCTAGCCCTAGTTGGCCTACCATAAACCATCACAGCCAACAAATTTAAACAACAACTAAGTACCATCAGTCTAGGAAGCAAGTACTGGTATTGTATTTTAATTGTTTGCATGTGAAATTTCAAAAGAAAACAGCCATTGTTTGTAACTGTGTTCAACTTTTTAGGAAAGTAACTAGATAAATAACAACGGTATAATTATCATGCAAATAATAATAGTCCTAACCATAATTCTAACCTAATTCTAACCTTAACCCAAACCACTTTTGGTTGATTGGAAACTTTTCGTAAAGCATTGCTCCAATGTCACAGCTGGCTCACAGCGTCACCATGATATATTCTTGTTTGCTAAACTGTCTTCATCCATTGAAATTCTTCCTCATAATGCACGTACATGTATTCATCAACATGTCTGACAAATTAAGTAAGCCCAGAGCTTTGTAAGAATGATACATTACGATAAAATATGAACCACGTCGTTGCAACGTGCATGGGCCAATATTTGTGATTGCGACTCGTATCTGGTAAATCTTATCTTCCGCGTCTTCATGGCAACATTAATCTTTTACATACATCAGCCTACACAAAGAAAACTGGGTTGGGGTTGCCCATATTTGCCTGCTGCCTGCCGCCGACTCAGCTCAAAATAAAACAAAATGGAAGCAGGATGAAAATATGGCGATATGTGATCACTTGACATAGATATCAGTTTGAATGATTTGCGGGTATCCACGACGATTCCTTGGAGAGATTTGGGTTGGGTTCATGTAAGATATTATGACATCTTAAGATGGAATGCAGGAATGGTACGACTGCAAAGGCTGCAATAACAAGGAGCAGAAATGCTGGGAAGCTTCTTTTAGTTATCCTACTGACGCTAACCTTGACAGTTTCATGTGTCATGGCTGTATCACTTCCTGGTGTTGATTGTTGATGTATTATTAAAGGTGCAACGAGAGATTTTGAGGCACCCAAATATTGTGTCATAATAGTAATTTCATATAGATTAGACACTCAATAGATTTCTTACCTTGTATTTGGCTACAGAAATGTCTTAAAAGGAAGAAAATAGGCGGCTTTGATTTGCCTATATTTCAATATAAAACAAAGGATGAATTTCGTATTTGCTCCTATACGAAATTAGAAATTTCAAATTTTTTTGTACCAAAAAAACATTTCTCTGCTTAATCCTTTCAGATGGGGATATTTTTGATGGAAAGCTTTACATCAGGGAAAAAAATCAGTACTTTGATTTTTTAGGGACACCTGATATGTGAAATCTCTCGTTGCACCTTTAATTCTTTACTATAACATAGGGTGGCATATGCTTGGAGTAGCATGAGAGCTAAAGGAATCTCAGTGTCACACAAAACAATATTTAGACATGGTGAAATATTCATTTCAACGAGACATTTTCTAATATTAGATAACAATTCTGAAGTCTGGGTTTTGTACTATTTCAAGGCAAAACTGGGAAAATCTACTTCAGTACTATACTTTGTTCATCGCCAAATTTGCAAGACTCCTCACACCGGGAATTGATATAGAATGAGAATAGTGCGGGGGCAACTGCAAGCTACACTACCACAGTAGACATGCGTGATGTACGTGCAGTACAAGCTTGTGTCAAGAATTGCACATGTTAAACGGAATTACTTTCATGCGCGGATAAACAAAAGTTGAATATTTTTTTTGTGATGAACAGAGTATATAGCTAGGCACAATAACATTGCAGTCATCCCCCTTCCAACTGGCACAGATTTTGAACCACACTGCCAGTGTGTTGCCTTTGAATTGATATACCATTGCTATTGATTGGAAAGCGACAGAGATATGGCTGGGGGTGGGGTCAAGGAGGGCATGTGCCCCAGGCATCATCTTGAGGGGTGATGAATCAACAAATTCAGCACTTTTGGATTGATTCTCCACCCTCTCCAAGTGGTGAAAATTGCAATTTTCATGTGCACTTAAAAAAAAAACAAATTTGACTTTATCATGACCAAGTGGTATTTGTGCAAGTTTTGTTAGCACTCCGAGTGCAATATTTCTTCGAGAGTAGCACCAGCGTACCCAGCTGGGGTGCAAAAGCAGTGCGAGCACCCCAGGATTTGCACAAAAATTATACAAAATTATCCCATTTTTACTCATTTTTTTTCTTGATCAGTTTTAAAAATGCCAAAAATGTTATAAATCTCTTTAAAACCTTAAAAAAAGAAATGTTGTGAAATGTGATTTTTTTTATACCTAAGTGAGCGGGAACTGCAGACGAACTTTCTTTTTTCTTGGCCTTAGCTAAGAGATTAAAATAATCACACTGATCGTATTAAGATTGTTTTTACCTAAATGCTAGCTTAGGCTGAAATTGTTGCATGATAACAGTTGCTATAAGATTATCAGGGATGAATTCAGTATTCTGCCACTGCATCCTTCAACATACAGTTGATTCCATTGAGGCTGCCGAATTCATAGGATTGTGGCACAATACAAAATTCTTTCCGAATATCAGTCAATTACTTTTAAATCCAAAATGTCCTGCACATGGTTCTTAAATATCTAATATAATATCTCTAACTACATAAAAATGCCACATAGACTTGACTCATCCGTGTTTGAATAGGAAACACCTGTTAAGAATGGGAGCATCGGTAAACAAATAAGCACGTTCAGATCGCGAAACTGGATATTATTCAAATTACAATTCTGTATGGATGTGCGGGTTGCGATGTTCTGTTACGTGACTATTTAATAATTTGGTGTTAAATTGAACAGAAATGTCAATACAGACACCTTCCAAATATGCAAGTTGTACTAAGCAAAATGAAAGAGTGAGAAAGAGAGAGAGAGAGAGAACATAAGACACGTCTTTCTACTTGAACTTTCAAAGTATGTCAAATTGTTAACCCTTGTATTGGAAGTTAAGGTATGCAAATGTTCACATGTCAGAGGACATGTCATTTGTACAGCCTAATTAATATATGCCCTTTACATGGTTTTACAATTTTGCAGGGAGAGTCTCCAACCGGCTGTAATTTTTTATGGGAGCATTTTCAAAACAGTTCAATTAGGTTTGATTTGCTCTAAACAAAACTAATGACCATAACAAAATGCATTGTTATGTATTTATTTTCCAATGCTAGTTCAAGGCTCTACCTGCGAATGGCAAACCGTGCAAAAGGTGAATGGTGGGGCAGGAGGGTACTCAATGAAAGTAGTGACAGGGATGATCATGCGCGTAGCCAGGGGGGTGCTAAGGGGTATGTGCACCCCAGGATTCATGCCAAAACATGCAAAATCACCCTATTTCGGCTATTAGCAGTACTTCCGCTCCCTGGGGTCTCCCTCAAAAAGCCAGGATTAGCATTGAGCTTTTGTTTTCAATTTAAACAAGGGGTGCTATGGAACAGTCACAGAGGCATCCATATTGGGCCTGGCTAACAAAATTCCTTATCTAAGCCTAACCGTCATTATATATATTCACTGTGGGAAGGTTTGGGCACTTTTTGTGACTCATGACCTTTGACATATCAAGAGTATGGTTTTATTATTTTTCTTTGGGGAGCTGGTAGTGTAACAGACCTTTCCTTGACACCGCTGATGTCGGGGTCCCAGACTTTACAAGTAAGTACTTTGCTTCAATGAAATTGTGGGTCAAAATTATGCTCCAGGAGCATATGGTCCAGGTCCAGGCCCATAAGGTCTGGGAGCAAAAATAATCGGGAGAAATATTCTAACTCAAATTTGAATGTATATGCTCCAGGTGCATATGGCAAATATGCTCCTGGAGCAGTATTTGACTAAGAATATTTCTCCACTGCTCCAGGAGCATATTTGCCATATGGTCCTGGAGAATTGTGCATTCACTCCAGCTAACATTAACAGGAATTGCTATACTATAGAAAACAGGCATCCACTGTAGATAACATCATTATGTACAGTAGATAAACATAAATGCTATCTATTGCCTGTAGATAACATGTATTGTTGCCTAAAGATAATATACATTGCTATCTACTGTAGGTAACAAGCATTGCATCATACTACAGATAAATGAAATTGCTATCACCTGACACTATCTCCTGTAGATTGATATCTGCTGTAAATAGCTATATCATCCACTGTAGATAACAGGCATTGTTATAGATAACTTGTACTGTTATCTAACATATAATAAGCATTACTATCTACTGTAGATAACATTCTCAGTCACTGTAGATAACATTCTCCTCTACTGTAGATAACATCCTCTTCTACTGTAGATAACCTTCTCTTCTACTGCAGATAACATTTTCATCCACCATAGATGACATTCTCATCCAGTGTAGATGACATTCTCATACACTGTAGATGACATTCTCATCCACAGTAGATAATATTCTCATTCACTGTAGATAACATCCTCTTCTACTGTAGATAACATTCTTGTCCACTATAAATGACATCCTCATGCACACACTGTAGATGACAATCTCATCCACTATAGCTGACATTCTCAAAAATCTTGTTTGTTTCAATCGTCTAAGATAGAAATAAAGGTTTACGAACAATTTTTTTTCATAATTCATAAGTTTAATTACCACAGAATTAATTCATTTGGCATTGGGTAAGAATTCCACAGACACATACTAAGCTCAAGATATACAGAAGAACAGCACTAGTGATTGATTTTTTTTTTGCCTATACCTATTCAAGACATTCTAAAAGAAACCCGACTCGAGCGATCGCACATAAAAAAGCACAGATTCACAGGGTTAAGGAGGCGGCTGAAAGGTTGGCCCATTATTTTGATTTCTGCAAGGGACTTAGGAAACGCAAGAGAATATCAATATTTTATGATCATGTACAGTAGAAAGCACATGTAATCAAATCTTAAGTCTTTTTTCCAGATCTCCCATTTAGCTTTTGTAGTGTAGTGGGATATTAGATTAACTGAACAGCTATGCTGTCTATTAACGAGTAGATAATTGCTGTGTGGGAGATCTTGTAAAACAAGTTAAATTAAATCAAATTTAAATTGGATTTTGTGGAGTCTGTAGCCATCCCTTTGATACTTGTATGTAAACTAATTGACTGGTTGTTATTTTAAAAATGACCAATCTAAATTATTGAGGCTTATTATTTTACCGTTATTCTGCCTGTGCTTGCAATTTGTTACTTTATTTTAGTTTTTTGACATATAGTTGCCTGTTTTTGAAACATTTGCATGTATGAGTGTGTTTTGTGTGTTTGTCTGTGTATTTTTGTGTGCACCAAATCTCTGTTTTTGTCTGGCTGTGTTTTCTCTCAATTGTTATCTAATATATATAGAAAATATATACTGCAGGAAACTGTAATTGAATTGATAAATAATGGAGGAGTTAGACATTGTTATTCACTGTAGATAAGAGGTATTGTTATCTACTGCAAATAACAGGTATTGTTATTTGGTGTTAATGTCAGGCATTTGTTATCTACTGAAGATAGCAAATGCAGGTATTGAAATAACAGACATTGTTATTCACTGTAGATGAGAGGTATCTACTTCATTTGTTATCTACTGTAGATAGCAAATGCAGGTATATTGAAATAGCAGACATTGTTATTCACTGTAGATAAGAGGTATTGTTATCCACTGCATTTGTTATCTACTGTAGATAGCAAATGCGGGTATTGAAACAACAGACATTGTTATTCACTGTAGATAAGAGGTATTGTTATCAACTGCAAATGACAGGTGTTGTTATTTGCTGTTGATGTTAGGGCATTTGTTATCTACTGTAGATAGCAAATACAGGTATTGAAGATAACAGCCATTGTTATTCACTGTTGATAAGAGGTATTGTTATCTATTGCATTTGTTTTGTAGATAGCAAATGCAGGTATTGAAACAACAGACATTATTCACTGTAGATAAGAGGTATTGTTATCTACTGCATTTGTTATCTACTGTAGATAGCAAATGCAGGTATTGAAATAACAGACATTGTTATTCACTGTTGATAAGAGGTTTGTTATCTACTGCAGATATTGCTATCTGCTGTTGAGAATAGGCATGTTATCTACTGTAGATAGCAAATGCCGGTATTGAAATAACAGACATTGTTATTCACTGTAGATGAGAGGTATCTACTTCATTTGTTATCTACTGTAGATAGCAAATGCAGGTATATTGAAATAGCAGACATTGTTATTCACTGTAGATAAGAGGTATTGTATCTACTGCATTTGTTATCTACTGTAGATAGCAAATGCAGGTATATTGAAATAGCAGACATTGTTATTCACTGTAGATAAGAGGTATTGTTATCAACTGCAAATGACAGGTATTGTTATCTGCTATTGAGGACAGGCATTTGTTATCTACTGTAGATAGCAAATGCAGGTATTGAAGATAACAGCCATTGTTATTCACTGTTGATAAGAGGTATTGTTATCTACTGCATTTGTTTTGTAGATAGCAAATGCAGGTATTGAAACAACAGACATTATTCACTGTAGATAAGAGGTATTGTTATCTACTGCATTTGTTATCTACTGTAGATAGCAAATGCCGGTATTGAAATAACAGACATTGTTATTCACTGTTGATAAGAGGTTTGTTATCTACTGCAGATATTGCTATCTGCTGTTGAGAATAGGCATGTTATCTACTGTAGATAGCAAATGCCGGTATTGAAATAACAGACATTGTTATTCACTGTTGATAAGAGGTATTGTTATCTACTGCATTTGTTATCTACTGTAGATAGCAAATGCAGGTATTAAAATAGCAGACATTGTTATTCACTGTAGATAAGAGGTATTGTTATCTACTGCAAATGACAGGTATTGTTATCTACTGTAGATAGCAAATGCAGGTATTGAAATAACATTGATATTCACTGCAGATAAGAGGTATTGCTATCTATAGCAAACAGGCATTATTATTCACTGTAGATTAGAGGTATCTACTGCATTTGTTATCTACTGTACATGTAGATAGCAAATGCAGGTATTAAAATAAAACAGACATTGATATTCACTGAAGATAAGAGGTATTGTTATCTACTGCAAATGACAGGTATTGTTATCTGCTATTGAGGACAGGCATTTGTTATCTGCTGTAGATAACAGGTTTTGCTATCTACTGTAGATAACAGACCATAACAAGCACTGTTTTCTACTGACAATAGCAATCCCATACTAACAGGCATTGTTATCTAGTGAATATAGCAGGCTTTATTATTTACAACAGGCTTTATAACAATCTACTATGGATAGGATTGTATACTCTGTGGATGTTGCTTTCAATAAGCTTTGCCCATCAACCAAAGCTAACAGATGTTGCCTTCAACTGCAGATAGTAGACATCACTAGTATCTTGTACACAAATCACTGCATATATATTACAACGGGTATTGCTGTCTAATGCACAGCTGTAGTAGATAGCAATAACTATGCATTTAATAATAATAATTACTATCTGTAGTAGATAGCAATAACTATGCACTGATAATAACAGGCAAAGGCTTTGCTATCGTTCTGGCAGCTGCAACTATAACGTCACCGATCTCTGTATCAACAAACAATTATAAGGTCAGTGGCATTACCAGTTTTTTTGTTTTTGTTGCAGGGGGGAGGGGAGGGGGCACATATTTTCAGGGGGCAAGTATATATTAAAGGCTGACTCAGAGATTTCAAAATATAATTTTTTTGTGTATTAATTACAAATAACCAACTAGAACTAAAGATAGTCACCTAAAATACTCAATTCCAAAGTTTGAGATGAATCAGATTTTTCGTTTTCATGCAGTAAGCATTTATGTATAGTATAAGAGTGCCATAGGTTACTGTGTATAAAAAAATTCCGGATCCAGAATTTTATAACAAAGTTGTGATTTTCTATATGAAGGACTCGATTTGATCTTAGTTTATTTCACACAGTGATTATAATATATGGACAAGCATTATGTAGGTGCAAAAAACAGCATTTGTTTGAAAATTGAGGGTGCCCTCATTTAAGAACTCTCTGAGTCAGCCTTTAAAGTTTGTTATTACATCATACACCTATGTTGTTTTCACTGTAAATTGGCACATGTGTAAAAAACAATAAATCACCGGGGACGGGACAAAGGGGGGTGGGAAGATTCCCCACACAATGGGAAGCTCCCACCCCCCCCCCCCCCCCCCCACCCCCCCCCGGTTATGCCACTCTATAAGGTCAACTATTTATGAATCAGATCACAATGGTTAATTTCACTCAAATGAAATTTTAGAACCAATTATTAAAAATGATTTATTTTTATTGACTCTTTAAACTCTACTGTGCCCTGGAAGGGACACACATTCATCTACATCTAACCCTGATCACACATAGCACACCACAGTTTTAATAACTCTCAACCCTACTCAGGAAGTACATAATTCATATTTCAATTTAAAATGTTCATAGTGAAGTATAAGAAATTTGGCTTCACATATCAAAATGAAATATTCAATTTCCCCCGAGGCACGCAGTGACCTTCGCAGTGCCCAGTTTTATTACTGTTTGTATTAAATGGGCTGCGAAAGTTACGGGTTTGTCCTTTTGATCTATTTCATCCTTGGGTACCACTTTTATTTTAATGGGCTGCAAAAGATAAGGGTTTGGTTTTTTTATCCTTGGGTCACGTTCAATAAAGATATTTACAGGTTGAACTTAATGGATGATAAAAATTGCCTATGATATAAATTTATAGTTTAGCCCTGAAAATGTGTTGCCGACAAACATCAGTTCTGTGATTTTTTGGAATTCAGAGTTATTCATTGTACAAAATGCTTTTGGCACTGATTTTAAACACATATGGTTTGACACTTTGTCTGTCTTGGAATTCACATACCACTGCTTTTGTTATTGTTTTTCTGCATGGATCTTTAAAGATATTGATTGCTATGACAGGTGCAGATTGAATTAACATGTAGCAGTCGTGTAAGAATAGGTTGATTAGTTTAGCAGTTTTTACCTGGAAGTGGACTGTTTTATTTGAACTCCATACTCCCCCTGTGCATACTCTCCTCTCTACAGAGGGAGTATGTATATCAAATGTACTTACCAATGGGCTATTCCATTTAAAAACCATACTTTTCCTGTGGAATAGCTTACCTCAATCTTTCACACAGGAGATGTGTATTTCAAATGAGGTTATCCAATGCGCTATTTCATTTGAAATCCACTCTCCCCCTGTGGAATACTTTACCTTAATCTTCTACAGAGGGAGTGTGTATATCAAATGTAGTTACCCAGTAGGCTATTCCACTTGAAATCCACACTCCCTCTGTGGAATACTTTACCTTAAAGGTGCAATGAGAGATTTTACATATCAGTTGTCCCTAAAAAAAAATCAAAAGTACTGATTTTTGCCTTGATGTAAAGCTTTCCATCAAAAATATCCCTATCTGAAAGAACTTAGCTGAGAAATGGTTCTTCGGTACAAAAAATTGTGAAATTTTTAATTTCGTATTGGAGCAAATACGAAATTCAGCCTGTTTTATATTGAAATATAAGCAAATCAAAATCACCTTTTTTCTATCTTTAAGACATTTCTGTAGCCAAAATACAAGGTAAGAAATCTATATGAAATTACTATTATGACACAATATTTGGGTGGCCTCAAAATATCTCTCGTTGCACCTTAAACCTTCCACAGAGGGAGTGTGTATATCAAATGTAGTTACCCAGTGGGCTAATCCACTTGAAATCCATACTCCCTCTGTGGAATACTTTACCTAAATTGTCCACAAGGGTGGTGTTGATTTGAAATGGAAAGGCCAATTTTTTTTTCACCCAAATGTGTGAAATTGAAAAGAGTTATCTGAATATTTTTTTTTGTGCCAGGAACTCTACTCCAGATTTATGATTAAATTTTCAGTAGGGTGTATTATGTTCTACTTTTCAAAGAGACTATACACACACCATCTCTGAATCTTGAGTGGCAATTTATGCTTTCTCTCTTTCTTCTAATACAACTTAATCTGGCTAACATATTAACCGCAATGTATCTCGGATTTGTCTGCAGAGGCTTACGAAATCAAAGCACGTAACTGTTTAACCTTGATGAAGAGACAGGGAGTCTGAATGTCAGTCCTCCTGCTCAGAATATCGGCAGATATTTTAGTCTGCATTTCTTTATTGTGGTTATCTCATAGTAAAGTGATTAAACAATGCCAAACCTATATCCCTGCTTATGTAGCACTAGCTCTCGTATCATCTAATGTAAACGGCGACAATTAAACTAGAGGTTGTGGCCTGCTTAAGGCAAGAGTGGCTCAACTTATGAAGCAATTGCTGTCCCACTTTAAGGCTAATGAGAAAATAAATTGCTTCCAATTAAAAAATGTAAGATGACCTGAAATGGGCTAGGAGCACATCTAGAAATTAGATTTTTTCTGGTGCCTGTTCAAGGACTCTAGCACTATTCCATATTCTCTGCTCACTTTGTTCCGTTTAAAGATCTTATTGACTTCACATATGAAAATGTGGTTGTGGTGGTGGTAGTATTAATGGAGATGTTTTTATTATTTATTGAAGGGGTACTTCACATTATATAAGCCTGTCTCCCATACTTACCCATAAAGTCCATTTGTCAACATCAACACAATTGTAAAAATTTACACTGATAATTTTTTCCTGTTGGTTCAAAATTCTGAAGAGCGGGGAGGGGAATTTTTGTTTAAGCAATACCAATACCATTAAAAAATGTTGCCACTTTTGAATTTTTACATGTGTAACACATACAGTGCAGTATAGCTATCAAAAGTAATATCTATATAAATTTTAAAACTGTAGCTTTTTCACATTTTGCCAACAAACAGACAGCCCTAGCCTAACCTTTCATATCTGTTCTCAAGAAATTCTCTTCTCATTTTTCTCTTAAACTGATGAAAATTACAACCCAGTGGCCCATGGGGCATCACTGTACACATATTGGCTCATAACACACAAATGTACCTTCAAAATAAATCAGACACAAATGAAATGCCAACACCATAAAATGCATCCGCCTTAATACACACAAGAAAACTAGCCACATCATGAAGGGCATTTTCAATATAGATCTTACAAACCACAGAACCATGCACCAGATATATTGATAACTGCAAGTGATTGGCCATCTTGATAACATTAGAGGTCCATGGCCTGATCGCTAATTGCCTCGTCCAGGGATCTCAGATTTTACCGGAAATGGTCAAAATTTTGGTATCAGAAGCAAGCTACTATTTTTCTCATTTACCCTGTGAAATTTTAGGGCTAAAAGATGTTTGGTTTGTAAGTTATAAACAAAAATCTGCCCCATTTTGGTCGACCAATATTAATTATACACAGTACTCTATGGGGCTTACATTTTAGCCCTCACATTAAAACAGATTGAAATATCGCCGCGAAACTTTACAGATAGGGTTTGGGGATGAAGTCCATTCTATCAAGATGAAAACTTCATATACTTAAATCGGGCCATCCCCCTTTAATGGGTACAGTGCATAATTTAAGATTGAAGCCCAATGGTCAGTCTTCCATCACTGGGTTGTATACAGAATGTATTTTTGTTCCCTGCTCCAGGAAAAGATCATGTGAAATAATTATTCATCCTTGTCCATGTTGAGAATCAAGTATACTCCCAACATGTACCTTCAAGGATGATATCTTTTGACTTTTCTCACAATAATATGTTAGCAATGTGAGTATATTGACCCCAAATCAGAAGCCAAAAAACAAAAACAAACTAAACAAAATAAAACTGCAATTTTCCCATGTTGGGCACAGGAGAATTGCAACAATAACAAAAAAATAGACACATTTACACACCTCTAAAAATTAACCACACCCTATCCCTTCTAGTCTTCTGTTATCACCAGTATTAAAGTTTAGCAGTCTGAAGCAGGGGCGGCGCCAGGGGGTGGCAGGGGAGCAGCCGTCCCCCTGAGAGTTTCAAACTTTAAGAAAAACCGGCATTTTACGCGATAAATTGCGCAACAATTAGGGTTTTTTAAACCAAAATTAGTTCATTTTGTACTGTTTCGCCCGCCCCCCATGATTTTTCCCCCTCCTATGATTTTACCCTGGTGCCACCCCTAGTCTGAAGAATATGCTTCCACAAGGCTATACATACTCTCAATTTATTACATCAGTCACATTTATATACAGCACTTTAAGGGCTACACACATCTTATACACTGATTATTTCTGACAGCATTGATCAAAGTGGTTTTACAGTTACACTGGCCAAACATCATAAATTTAACAAGGTAAATGGTCTCTACCCTGCCCGGCACAGAATTAATAAGGTATTCTCATGATGTAGGGTTATGTATAAGCTATGCATGGACTTCTCTCACATAGCTGAGACTGTAAGGCTACTATTATATTACTTCACAGGGTTAGATCATTAAAATTAATTAAACTTGGTGAAATATTTATGGTTGGTCTTGGGCAGCTTAGGTTGGTTACATATGTATAAGTGTGCTATCTACTGAAGATAGCGTGCTCTCTGAATGTAAATGAAGGAAGTGAGTTCACCCTTAAAAAAAGTGAAATGCTTGTAAACCACTCCAACATGAGTAAAATGTATTCCAAAAAGAGTGAATTAATGAAGGACAACTTAAAAATGAGTGAAAATTCATTCTTTCGGGAGTGATTTTCACTCTTTTTTGAGTGGAAATTAGCTCTTTAAAGTACAAACCACTCATTTTGGAGTGGTTTACAAGAGTAAAAATCACTCCAAAAAGAGTGAATTGATGAAGGACAACACAAAAATTAGTGTAAATCCACTCTTTTTGGAGTGAAAATTCGCTCTTTAACATACAAAACCACTCATTTTGGAGTGGTTTACAAGAGTTTCACTCTTTTGGGAGTGGAATTTTCACTCATTGACATTTAGAGAGTACATTTTGTGTATGGGAAATTACCAATTGCCAGATATTTCAGGTTTGCCAACACTAAAGTCCACCAATATAGCTTGTCTCAGAAAGAAAATCATAGGCAATAAATTTGTTGCTCACATCACATACTGTCATATTTTTCTGAGAAAATTGCCTTTGAAAATCTAGCGGGACATTTCATGTCAATACGGTTAAAAGGAAGCATAAAAGCAACATCTAGCCTTTACTGTTTTGAAGAAAACACTTTGAAGTGCAATATATATCATAATGAAACGTAAAACTACATTAATATATCTTAATTAGGCAACAAAGTCATAAATCTGTATGTGAAACAAAAAATAATGTATATTGCAAAATACAACGCATATTACGCCATTCATTTTAAATGCACATAAAATAGATCACTGTGTGAAAAACTTTTTACATAAGAACGAGAAATGCGTCAAAATAGATTTGTATGTGAAATGGTACATTTTTGAATCGGCAAAATAGAACGCTACATAAAACATGTGTAAATGAATAGCGATTTTAATATATGACATTATGTGAATATGGGTACAATGATTTTGAGGAAAAAGACAACAATTTATCATTTTATAAACTAATTAATTAAAGCCCGACTCAGAGATTTCCCGATGAGGGCGCACTCAATTTCCAAACAAATTGTGTATTTTGCATATACATAATGCTTGTCCATACACTAATCACTGTGTGACATAACTAAGCTCAAATCGAAGTCTTTCATATAGAAAATCACAACTTTGTTATAAAATTCCGGATCCAGAATTTTTGTTATACACGGTATCCTATGGAATTGTTATACTGTGCATAAATGCTTACTGCGTGAAAACGAAATAGCCGATTCATCTCTAACTTTGGAATTAGGCATTTTGCGTGACTATCTTTAGTTCTAGATCATTATTTTCAGTGACTACACACAAAAAATATATTTCGAAATCTCTGAGTCAGCCTTTAAGCAACTTCACTCTTTGAAACTGTGGGTTGGTAGAACTCAATTGAAAGGCTTTCCATAAAATTCTCAAAAATGTAAAAATGACAGTATGTGATGTGGGTGACGAATTACATTTTGTCTTATCAAATTTCAAAATCAATTGTTAAAATAACTCATCTCAAAGAGTAAAGACTTGACTTTTAACACTTCATTTAAAATTCAGAGGTATACTAAATTGACTGCACTGAGCCTAAGACTGTTTGTTGCATTCTTTAGCTGAGTTACAATCCAACAGGGATGTATATTCCCTTATTATTGTATGATTGAATGCACTGTATGTTTTGCATATTTTGTACGATCAAATAATAAACCAAAAACATGTTAGATAAAACAGAGATGCTTCACTGATTGAAGCGCAACTTAATTAACCATGACATATGGTAATGCTTAATTTATGTAAATAAATGGAACACCAGACCCTTACAGTTATTAAAAACTGGTGTTATGAGCAGCATGGTCAACCACCTGGAGATGTTCATTATAAGAGTGACGCCTCTTGCGTTACCGGGGCACAATTATTGATGCTATAATATTAGTGTTCAGTGACTCAGCTGAATATTTGTCAATGGGAAAGGGCTACTCTGGATCATGGATATGAAACCATGTGTTTTCATAATCATGATTATTTTTTGTTTGCAAAGTACCTAGTGATTATTACGTACTATTTTGGGTCTCGACACGTTGTTCATTTTCAATTGCTATATGTATGAACTCTTGATGTGCCAACTTTGCTCAGGTCAGTCGCATCAAAAGGAAGGAAATTGATCCAGAGGGTGAAAAATTCCCAAGTCGTCCCGCCAGAGGGGGCTAAATTCGAAATCGCACAGATGATTAATTACACCAATTAAGTTTGAACTCCCCCCCTCGGTCAAGTATGCCACTGGGTAGGTGTGTATAGATAGAGTTTTAAACTAGGGTCCTGGGTTCAAATCCTGCACTAATAAGGATTTTCACCACTGAGCGGGTGATTCGATCGACTTGTGGGATCGATTGCTATCTATAGACTTCCAAACAGCCACCAAATTCATTATAATACTTTGCAAACTCTGACAAAGACATATCGCTGTTGTGTCCTAAAGTAACAGCACACACTTCGTCCAATAAAGCACTTACGTAAGAGTATATCCGCCATGTTGAATTTCCTACTCAGTCCTTTCAATGTTCTTAGGAACGGAAACTCACAATTCTGTGCGAACCAAAACCAAGGGGTGACAAGTTCATATCATCGTTTTAAAAGATGACCATTTACCTCAGCATTTAAAAGTCAAACTAACAACCACTGCCGTAACTGCCTCAAAAATAGCAAGTAGTATTGTGGAGAGAGCAGCAGCTCGCTAAATACCTTCTTTTGGAAAACTTTTACATCGTAACTAAGGCTATTATGCTGCGCGTGTTAGATTCAGAAACCGGCTGCACTAGTCTTCAAAAAATGGCGATTGATCGCAACAGTCGATTAGATCACCGGCTCAGTGTGAAAAGCCTTAATGGTTCCCTCACTGACTAATCTATTATGCGACAGGCATTACCAGTCTCACTGCTACAGAAAGGTTTGGAAAATTTTTGAAACTGAGTCGATGCAGAAACAGGTCGACACTGCAAGCCAGGGAATTATGATTAAGCCACCAGGGGTATACAGAAGCTATTGACCCAGGAGAGTTCGAACCTACTCAAAAGTGTTAAATGGGAACAAATATGTGCGAAATGTGTGAAAGTTAGCCCAATTTTCACTTAATTGGGCGAAGTCGGTTTGCTGGCAATTATTCCCGAAGTCTTCAAAAAAAAATTGGGACGAAATGTTGCTAATGTATTCTCACGGACATGGCAATATTTCTTGAACCAGGGGGAGCAAACTCCCCCAGATGCCACTAATTGCATTCAATTACCAGTTCACAATACCATCTGTTTGAAAGCAGTGAGGAAATTGATGTTAAACTGTGTATGCACATCGAAGTAACCTGACCCAAATGTATGATACGCTGTCTAATTATTGACTGCAGTCAAAGTCTTCATATAAAGGGTACGTGTTATAAAAATATCAAGGTGCTGCTTGCTTGCAGTGACATGTGTTTGACTGAAAGTCAAATCTCACCTGCTATCAAGTAAAAGTTTTTTTTTATTGTAGTGCATATTATGGTCACCAATACTTCATAAAATTAATGCTAATGGCTATTGAGATTCACAATCTCAACCTGTTGCTAGGTTGTGGAAGTATGTATATATGGAGGGTAGTGTGCTTGCAAAGTAATTAACTGCACTGGTCATGATTATTGGTGCTTATTAATGAGCTCATTCCATACTTTCACTCCCCGTTAGGGGGATCTTGCAAGTTTTAACTTATTAATATTTTCAAAGGTTTAAAAGGCTACACATTAAGCCCCATGGAGCAAAAAATATTTTATTGAGGTTTTGAAGTTAGCTTTGAAACAAGTACAAAAAATAAAATTCACAAAATTCCTGCTATAGGTATCGGAAGGGATTTGAACTATGTTGTTGTGTCCACCATAGTTGCTATTATCATATTAGTAATTGAGTAAGGAATTGACGTGTGTGGTGAATGCAAATCTTAAGCAATCCATTATGGCCATTTACATGTAGGCCAATGTCATTTAGAAGTACTAGATACACTCAATAAGAGGTGCATTTTATACAAGCTTTGGTCTTTAAACACTAAGTGGAATGGTGTGTATTTTTCTCGAGTTTGGTACGGTCAAATGGGAGAAGGAGGATCAATAGAGGGGGAGTCCTGATGCCCCTCATTGAGCATCCACCCTGAGTGCAATTCATACTACCCAATTTAGTAGCACCCCAGAGTAAGTGCACCCTCTGGGAGATAACTTTGCATTATTTAAAGTGACATGAGGAGATTTTGTGAGAACACCAAATTTCTCATAACACTTGCACTTGACGGTTGTAGACCACCTCCGAGAAAATTGCGAAGGTGTGTATGGGACAAACATGTACAAAAAAAACCCACAAAACTTTGTTTTGAATTTGCCAAACGTAAACCGTCCCGATAGAAACCGGGCTTGATTTCTGTCATGCAAGAAAGAAAAATAAATCATATCTATTACATAAAGATGGCGTATTTGGTTATTCACTTCAGTGTGATTTAGGTACATGCGTTAGCATTCCAATTGCAAGAAAAACCGGGTTTTAAAAAAATTGGGACGCTTCTTTCTGGAAATGTCTCATGTCTATTTAAATGATTTGAAGTGTCAAAAGCTTGCTCCGTTTATATAAGCTTACAACATCGTCACCAATTTTAAAAATGACCTCCTAGATTTTTGAATGCATAAAACATCCAAAATGGAAATAGCATAGCATCTATAGAGGGAGCCAGCCACTTGTTTTCTGTAATGTTTTTTGGTGCTGATATACCAATGCCGGACAAATTTGAAAGCACCTTCCTTGTTTTTTTATTTCTCTACTCTCATTACCACTCTCTATAATAGGTGAGGTATGGACTGGCATGGGGTGTCCCATGTGGTACTAAAAGCTATTTTCCCTATTGCCAATCTAAGCGGGAAGGCACCCATGTATGACTTTAGCCCCTATCAATAATTTTCTTCAGAATGTAAACGACCAATGTCCTCAATTTTTTTTATCAGTTTAGTTTTTTTGCAATGCTATATTGGAAATTGTTGTACAGTTACCTGTGAGTGGTAAAGTTAAGAACAACACATTTTTTTATATACACAGAAGATTTTTATGTAAAAATGTCAGGATCCTGACATGATAACACAAAATGGTGGTTCTTGAACCAATTGTGTCATCTACTTTTGTGATACCCCTCCTATGGGTTTTAACACAGAGTTTTGACTCTCTGACACTGTCTGTCAACTGAGGACGTCCTCAGAAATTTGCATGTCCGCATTTTCGGCGAAAATGCTCACACAGATGGACATTTGGATTAGTATACCAATGTTAGGTGTTAGGGTACCATTCATGCAGTGGTGGCATCAGACTTCTTTTTCAGGGATGGGGGGAGGAAAACGAAGGGGCAAAGTTAAATTCTGAGGTGGCAAAAGTGAAATTTTGGGGGGAAACAACCCAAAATTTGCAGATTTTCAACCAATTTTTGCCCCCAATCTGCTCCAAATTGCCAGTTTTTGCCCCCCAAAAATGCCATTTTTCTTCGGGTGGAGGACAAACTGGTGGAATTGGGGGGGGGGGGAATTTCCCCCAAGCCCTCTGGCTCCCCCACTGCATTCATGCAATTCACAAAGAACAACATATTATTTGTTGACATGATGCAACACAAGCTATTTAGAGACACAATAGGCATTGAAATTTTGGACAACAATGACAATCATATGTACCATATGATCACCACTGGCGAGTGCCAAATTGTGTAAAACGTTTTTCTATGGAGTGTGAACTGCGCACTATGATGAGATTGCGATTTATTCCGTATTGAAATATGTGTTTACACAATTTGGCACTCGACGACCCTCGATTATCAGCCTTGACCCTACCCTTGGACCCAACCACTCACCCTATCAAACATATGTGAGATTTTGACAACCCTTGTATATTTCTTGGTCACACCTGTGAAATATTTTTGCTAAATTCTTTTCCAGGTTGACAGGTGGTTAACAAAGACACTGGTACCAGTTATAGACAAATCCGACCAGCCAAATGATGGTCAGAATTGATCCGCCATTACTGGGGGGCATCCAACCCAAAACCTACCCAAATCTTTTGTACTTCTGTACCACGCTTGATTAAATATAATTCAAAAGCTACACTTAAACTGCACATTTGGGTGAATTCAAGCAGGATGCACCCCAGCTATGGCTGCCAGTGAGGTGTTGGAATGTGTCAAACCGGATTTGTGTATATCCTTGTCATTTGGCAACATCTTTCAACCTGCTCAGCTTATTTTAAGTTGCCATTCATATTTCATGGGCTTTGGCTGTTGACTTTTCCCAAGATGCACTCTCAAAAATTTGGCAAAAATCAGTGATCTTCAGCCAAAATTGGTTCAAATCTCCAAATATTGGATGTTTTGTCCCCAAATTTTACTTTGCCCTCCGTTTGCCCCGCCAGAAAAAGAAGTTTGGTGCTGCCACTGCGCATGCTATATTTTTGGCATATCTGAACAACTGCTGGCTCAAATGTATTGTAAATTGGCCAAAATGATCACATTTATGGTAAAATCTTACTATGAATTATGTTATTTTGTTAGAGCTTAAATTTTCTGCTTTCTTATGAGCAAAAAAGGTTATTGGACCTCAAAGGCCACCAAAAAGTGGTTGGTTGATCAGTTGCAATAATTATTTTCCTGTTATTTTAAAAATTATTTTGGCACAAAAAATTATATACAAACTGGGGCCTTTTGGATATATTTTGCACCCTTTTTTTAACAGAGTCCATTTTTTTCTAAATTGGGATTTTTTTCTGGCAGAAGAGCACACAGAGTTTAGATTCACCTACTACTTTGCCCTGTGAAATCTTACAGCTAAAGGCTATCTGGTTTGGATGTTATGAGTGAAAATTTGCTCCATTTTAATCAACCAAGAACCCAAAATTTTACCAGAGGTGGTCAAAATTTTGATATTTGAAGAAAGCTACTATTTCTCTCATTTACCCTGTGAAATCTTAGGGCTAAAGGATGCCTGGTTTGGATGTTATGAGTGAAAATTTGCTCCATTTTGATCAACCAAGAACCCCAAATTTTACCAGAAACAGTCAAAATTTTGATATCTGAAGAAAGCTACTACGTTTCTCATTTACCCTGTGAAATCTTAGGACTAAATGATATCTGTTTTGCATGTTACGAGTGAAAATTTGCTCCATTTTGGTCAACCAATACTAATTTTACAGAGTTTTCTATGAGGACTACAAAATCACATTTTTTAGCACTCATATCAAAATGGGTTGAAATATAAGCGAGAAACTTTACAGATGTGGGTTTTGGGGTGAAGGCCATTCTATCAAGATGAAAACTTTATATACGTAAATCGAGTTATCACCCTTTAAAACTGCATAACCAATATGATACAAGCATAATGCTATTTTTGTCACACCACAGGATTAATGTCAACTTACTAACCCTAACCCGCACGAGATGCAATGGGATGCAACAATCCGTTGGTACCGGTCATAATTGCATCTCATTGCATCTGGACTTTACACTATTTTGTGTCGCGAAAATGACTCTCATTGCATCTCATTGCACCTTGGACCGTTTTTCCCCGCAGGAAATAATGATCTCATTGCATCTCGGAACGTTTCCCCGCAGAGTGCTGATCTCCTTGCATCTCGGACCGTTTCCCCGCAGAAGGTGAATGATTCTCATTGATTCTCGGATGCTAACGACTTTACCCACTTTTAACCCTAACCCGTCCTGAAGCATTGAGAGTCAATTTACCCGTCAAAACACGTCGATAATTGCTTCTCATTGCATCTCGTGGTGACTTTAACTATTTTCTGTCACGAAAAATGACTCTCATGCACTCGGACCATTTCCCCGCAAGGATGTGAATTATTCTCATTGTATCTCGGACCGTTTCCCCGCAGGAGACGAATGATTCTCATTGCCTTCTCGGACCATTTCCCATAGAATGTTCTGGGTCTCATTGCTTCTCGGCCAGTAAAGGTGCGACAAGAGACTTGCAAGTCATCCATATGTTCTGGATATGTAAGGATTTCAATAGATTAGATCTGCAAAGATCCCTTACTTTTATTTGTTAGCAGAAATAACTTAAAATGAAAACAAAGGTGATTTCATATGCTTAATTTCCATAGAAATATAGCTGAATTTCGTATTTGCTCCTATACGAAAATTATAAATTTCACAATTTTTGTACCAAAAAAAAACATTCTCAGCTTAATCCTTACGATGGGGAATTATCATATAAACTTTACAACATTCCAAAACAGAAATGGTCACATTTATTCGGGACACCGTTTTTGGATCTCTCGTTGCACCTTTAACGACTTACGCACTTACCGGTGCCGGAAAAGGTCCGAGTGCATGAGAAGCAAAATTTGTTCCTCATTGCTCTCGTCCGTCAAAAATTTTTAAAAATGATTCTCACTGCATCTTGGACGATGTTTCCAAAACCACCCGGGACGTGTTAGGGGGGGCTAAGATATTTCCATTGTTAGACTGGTTGGGGCTTGCTTGGGAAAATTTGGGGACTCGAAATTTGGAATGCTTATCCCCAAAAGGAGGTTGATATATATATATATGTCGGTTTTTTTTTGTTGCTCAATAGCCAACTGTCTTTTAATTTCTCCAGTCGGTCAAATTTCCGAATCTGACACTGGACATATCTGTGATTTTGAGGTTGATCCGTTTGGTAAAGAAAGATCTATACTGAACGATTTGACCCATATTTGCATTAAACAAGCTCAACTAATTATAAAAGTAGGTTAGTCAAAACAGTTCACCCTCTCAACATCCTAATCACATTTTTATTAATTCATTCCCTACAGGGTACACAATGTAATTTCTTTTACAAAACAAGTTCACTTAAGCATTGGGCTGAATCAAATCCTTACGGGGATACAATACCGTGGTCTTGAGTGCATCTTTTATAAACTATCTTTAGAAAGACTAAGATTAATGATGATATAACAAGATCTATGCATTGCGAATAGATAGCACCATGACTAAGGTTTAACCACATTTTATTGAAACAGCAAATGAAGCTCATTAATATTCATTAACCTGTCCAAAAAGCATAACAGCACATGACTCCATGTTCTATCACTGTGCCACGTTAACCTTCATCAACTCTTCGGTTGGGTCTGGAGAGTGCACTAATGAATTTTCTAAAAGATATGCAAATGAGCTCATTAATAGTTATACCTGTCCAAATTATACGCACATAACCTCATCGTGTTCTATCACTGTGCCATATTTGAAGTTCATCGACTAATTGGTTTAGTCTGTAGATTGGATTAATGAATGTTCTTTGTAGACAACCAACATACATCCATCAACATCCAGACAGCACCCAGACAGGCATCCAGACATCCATCCATGTGCATGATCACATAAGATCTCCAACATGGTTTTTGGGGCAAATGCTTTCTACAGAAGCAGGAGAAATGCTCCTTATCAACAATTTTTTCCGCAGATTCTCTCATGAAAACAATGTTTGCAGCTTTATAAGAAAAACTTGCTTTTGTAGAATTTATTTTTTGAATATGAAGGTCAAAAAAACATAATCAATTAAACTAATCATTAATATATACATACTGGACATACAAACAGAAATGTCGTAACCAATTATGAATTTTAGTACAGCACAAATAAGACATTTGGAATTTTTTTTTAATGATTTCAATCAATCATGTAAACCAAGCCATTAATACCAACTTTTTGCAGCTTTAACCCTCTCTTACCAAGCTCCAGTGCGCGAAAATGCCAAAAACTTTTGTAAAAAGCTCTAGGTAAACATTCTCTCATCCTTTCCAGTCATTTAGAGCAAAAAAGAGTGAATGTACCACCTTCACCGGGGTTAGGGTATGCCGTCAATGTCGAAGGGTGAGGGGGGTGGGTTGAACCAAGGATATTTTATGGTCATTTTTGAAAATACTAGTAAGCTCTAAAACTCTATTTATGTAAACTAGCCAATTGCCATACAGTAGAGCTAAAATGAAAATCCGATATTCTACGTTTTTAGCGCAAATTTCGATTTTTGCCTATGTCTGTAAAAAGGCCAATGTTGCTGAACTCACGACTTGATGACTTCATTGTGTGCCATACTACGTATTTTGGTACGTATTTTTGGTATCAATGGAAGAGGGAGGGCCATAGCTATTCATGTATTAAATCATAACACGGGTGCTTTATAAAGAATTCTCGAGGGGGTTGTAACCACCCCCCCCCCCTTGGTACATCTTGTTACAAAAAAGGCTTGGTAAGACAGGGTTAATGTCTCACTGTATGCCTTAAAAAATTTGATTTTTTAACCTTCTCATTATCCAAAAAGATTATTTAAAAAAACTTTGTTGGGGGGGGGAAGACTTTATTAAAATTAATGTTTCCTCGACTTACCCAATACAACCTCTAAATACACCCAGCAGAATTTCTTGAATTTCTACATACTAGGTCACAGAATCTGTTACAAAACAAATCTCATCCATTTACCATGCCGAGCGTATAAGCTCCCACTTTGTGTCAGCATCAACTGCATTACGTATACCAACAATTGGTCCATGCCCGTATTCCCAATGCCTAGCCTGCGGCCAATACTTCTCGGGATAAATTGTTTATAAACATATGAAAAAGATAATAATCATCCCCTGTACAGCTGATGGTGACACACCAACTCGTAAATTGGGGCTACGTTTCTGTCAGTGAAGTGTTTCTAGATTCTTTTGCCTTCAGTTATCTCTACTTGGAAACCAATCTTTCACAGTAGACACAAACATTCAATATTTATTAAAGAGGAACAACCCTCATGTTTTGAGTAAAATCTTGTATGGTCACCAGGGGCGTAACAAGGGTTCACTTGTCAGAGGGGGCAAATTCCTGGTTTTGAGGCAGATTTTCCTGGTTGAAGGTGGTTTTAAAGGATATTTTCCTGGTTGGAGGTGAAAATTTTCTGGTGAGCAGGCAAAAGCATGATTGTCAAGCGTTTTTCTTCCCGGTCAAAGCTCTCTGGGGTGGCAACCTGCCCCCTGCCTGTTACGCTACCGATGGTCACATGTTTGGCGTATTCAAACCACCAGTATTATGTATACAACTTGGGCCAATTTGCCCATGGGAATTCATTTTGAGGGTTGTCCCCCAAGTGATCCTCACCCGGGGGGGGGGGGGGGTGGGGGTCTCAAGTTTGTTTTTAGGTAAGAGACGTTCTCTGTGAGTCTGGAAGCTAAATAATATCATATCCAATTTTTTCGCAAAAAAGGGACCCCTTAGTACCCAAAATATGCAGGATTTTGGCCTATCTAATGCAAATTTGTCATTCTTTTCCTCAAAATTTGACCTTTTTAGCAATATTTGGAGCATTTTGCTTTCAGATTTAGAAAATTGGATGAATTTTTGAACAATCTTTAGAAAATTTTGGCTTCCGATTGAAGACATTGACTAATTTTCCAAGAAATTGAGAAAATCTTGAAAAAAATGACCCATTTTCGAGACCAAATTGTCATGAAAGGTCATTGAGATCGAAGGTTGAAAATGGGACCAATGTTGGCCTTGCGGCCCGTCCTTGTATGGCAATTTGTGTGCGCACCTCCTGAAATCCTATGTAATTTCCCTGATCTTGCCCCAAATTCCCCCAGGTTAACCGCAGTGCTACACCACATGCTCACAATTCTCTTGAAGGTTCGACCAAACCTCTGTTGTTAACTTGTATTGTACTGGCTGACACTCGACTATCACCCTATACGGAAACTTGCCCTGGACATTCTCTCAATTAAAAACATTTTATTCCATCTTAAAAACACTTCTCTATCAACAAAATGGAAGAGTATGTTGAATTTGAAGTCATCTGTTTGATAGCTATACCCAGGACTGCTAATGATTCCATTCAGTCATGGGCTAATTGCGCCCATTCCATCTGCTGGGCTGTTTGTTTTGGTAACCTCAGTGAGCTAACAGTCTTTTGGGAAACACATATTGTGCATAAGGTAATCTGTGAAACTGAATATTATCTCTACTTTGCTATTACTTTAGAGAGAAGAAAATTACCAAGAATTTTACCTGAAATAGTAACAACTTCATTACTATATTACTCTAGGCGTACCACCAAAGGCATTGTTCGTAACTCCAATATGAAGGTGCTGACCACAGACACATTGCTAAACTAAGTTGTCTTCACAATAGTGGTATTCAGAAATTGTATCTTACAAATGTAGACATTGGATCCTGGAAGAAGTTTACCTTTTCAATAATGGGCCAATCAGAGTAAATATGCAAATGAGCTCATTAATACACAAAATAATGATGACAGAGTAAATGGGTATTACTTGCAGGCACCACTGCCCACATACCAAATTTTGTCTTGGGACATTGGGGTCTGGTAGAACTTCACTTTTTAGTAATGAGCCAATCAGAGAGCAAATATGCAAATGAGTTCATTAATATTAAAAAATAATTATGACACAGTGCATGGGTGTTAATTGCATGCACCACTACCCACATACCAAGTTTTGTCAAATTTGGACACTGGGATCTGGCAAAAGTTCACCTTTGTAGTAATGAGTCAATCAGAGAAATTATGCAAATTAGTTCATTAATATTAACAAATATGATGACACAGTGCATAAGTATTACTTGCATCCATCACTACCCACATACCAAGTTTCATCAAATTTAGTCATTGGCATCAGCTAGAAGTTTAATGAGCCAATTAGAGCAAATATGCAAATGAGCTCATTAATATGCATAAATAATGATGACACAGTGCATGGCTATTACATGCACCCACTACTACCCACATAGCAAGATTTGTCAAATTCTGATATTGGGATCTGGTAGAAGTTCAGCTTTGAACAAGCAGTGAGAATGTTAAGAGAGACTGCACAACTTGGGAAATGAAGGAATTCAATTTTTTTTGTGTGTGAAAAATGTTGTGATCCCCCTTTCCTTTTGTTTCAAAATGTCACATTCCCTCTTATTTTTAGATGGCTTTCAAAAAAAAGATGATGTCATTTGGGAAGCTATCTCAAAAAGCCATGGACTGACTAGTGAAATCCTAAAATCACAAAAGAGGGCACATGTGGTCCAGTGGATATGACGGCCGACTCATTATCTAAAGGTTGCGGGCTCGAGCCCCGTTGCGGCCAATGTGTTGTGCACTTAGTCAAGGCACTTTACCTCACTTGCCTCATCAACCCAAGCGATATTTGGGTAGCTGTTATGGGTGATATTACAATTTAAGTGCTGATAGGATTGTGCACTTAGCCAGCTGCCAGCCCAGATGAAGCAAAATGATTATGACGATTTCCTGACGGCAGTGTAATAATAATAATATGCAACAGCGCTGTGATCTTGTGGGAATGCCACTTTATAAAAGCCTACAGTGTATTATCATTATTATTATAAATCAGCCATAGGGCCACAGGTCGTGAGATTTGCTTTTAAAATGAAATAGCGTAATCCATTACCAACTTTCCAGAAATCAAGCCCAGGTTAAGGGGTATGAGTTACAAATAGTCTAATCCATAAACTTTCCAACTATAGCCACATGTCATGAGCAAATTGAACGAATCTAAGTCAAGAAGCTTCAATACATTACAAACTTTAAATACTGCACCCGTTAACACCACAATGATACCAGTGCACCAAGCGGCACCCCACCAAAAAAGTATACCATTGTGCCCAGTGGTAATGTCTCATCGCGTGCAACTTCATACCTGGCGATGACGTCCCCATGTGTACATTACAAACACATGTTGACGCGTTGATAGCAGCAATGTATGGGCAATGTATGTATTACCAGCACTGCGTGTATATATCATTGTGTTGCTGATATACCCCCAGTGTTATGACAGTACATTTGCTTCACACGAACAATGACTAACATGATGGATAACTGTAATTTCCCGCCATGTTAACACTCGGAGTATGGAAATAATCTGGAGCAGCTGGATCAGGGAAGTCAGGGGAATTTTGTTCCTTATGCAGTTCACAATTTCAGGTTTTTAAAACTTTTTACTCTATTTATAATAAAAAATGCATTGAAATGGGTCCAATATTTAGTCTTGGATCAGTATTTTGGGTAAGCTCTCCCAAATATGGTACCTCAAAAAAATAAAAATACACTGCGGTCCCCGGACTGCGAGTGTCATCTGCCTTCGCGGTTTGTGAATGGGGCCAAAGGTCACATGAGGTCACCAAAGTCACATGAGGTCACCAACATGTTACCCCACCCCGCCCCCTCCTTTCCACCAAGTCACATCACCATAGCCCTTACAGAACTCATACAGTATGCAATTTATTAAGGGTTAACATTTTGACCACAGACATACGACCAGAGTAATCCCTATGTGCCTTCTGCAATTCTTGCAGATGACACCAAAAAAAAATACCTAAAGAATCAATTAGTCAAAAATTGACATTTGCAGTGTCATATTCACAACAATCTTAGAGTACATGTGATTCAATCAGGCAAACTGCATCACTTGTTGAGCAAAATCAAAATTCAGTTTCCAATTTCAGTATGTGCCAATTTTGGGGCAAATTCTTATCTTAATTCTGGATTTGTTGCCTTCCCTATAGACTATGGGAAAGTATTCCTATTAATATCTGTAATGCTGATTCTTTATACCAATTCAAATTGTTATGTAAGCAGCATTTTCTTATTAACTGATTTTTATCCTGTTGCTTATTCATCTGCCAATGTACTTGTGCTATATTTGTGTATGCATGTATATCTTTATTTTGCACAGGAAAGAAACCCATATCATTGTGTTTGGACTGTGTAGCCCATTTTCTTTCCCAAGTTATTATTTTGGCTTGTGCTTTTAACCGGTAACTCAAAATAAATATTATTACTTTTTGTAATTTCGTATTAGAGCAGATACTAAATTCATCCTACATTTTATATTGAAATAACAGCAAATCAAAAAGCTTCAAAATCACCTTTTGTTTTCACTTTTAAGACATTCCTACAGCCAAATACAAGCTAATACAGGGTAAGGTATCTATTGAGTATCTCTAAGGAGCTTAAGAGAGTCGCCTTGTGGAAAGAAAGACTCGCCATCAACCAAGTAGCATCTATTGGTATTGAACCTGGTGAGCATCTCCCACCTGGAGCTGACTCCTCCATGGCTAAATGACATGCCTCAAACAGATTGAGAACAGAATTGGCCGAACTAAGGTTTCCTTTGAAGAAGTTTGGCCGGGCGCAGAATCAGACACGGCCCTGTGGTTGTGGAACAGCACCACAGGACATGGAACATCTCTTGGTCTGCCTCACTGTGGACAACATGCACACCAAGGACCTTGCGGATTTAGTGAAGCATCCAGACGTTGTACCCCTCGCTGGCTTATCAATTTGATAACCACTGTGTTGGGACACGAAGAAGTATCTTTTGGATGATCTAACTATGGGCCTAAGTATAGTATTTGGTGCTCAATCTGATGAGCAAATTTGATGCCTCTGCAAGAATTCACAATTTTTTATTTCTGTCCTAAATGGACAGAAATTACAGACATGCAGATGTGACACGTGAATGCAAGCATTGCTCTAATGAGGCCAAACCCAAATCAGAATCCAACTGAATTTTGGGCGTAAGCTTTTTCTCAGAATCTGTGAAACAAAAACAAACAGAAGGGCTGACTCACATGCACTTTAAAGGTTCTACCGACTATTTTGAGGCACCCTAATGTTGTGTCATAATAGTAATTTCATGTATATTAGCACTCAATAGATTTCTTACCTTGTACCTTTGGCTAGAGAATGTCTTAAAAGAGAGAAAAAGGTTATTTTGGATTTGCTAAATTTCAAGACAAAACATAGGCTGATTTTGTTTTTGCTCCCATACGAAATTTAGAATATCACAATCTTTGTACCAAAGAACCATTTCTTAACTTAATCTTTCGAGTGGGGATATTTTTGATGGAAGCCTTGAAACATCAGGTAAATCAATCCTTTCAATTTTTTAGAGGGACAACCCGATTGAGATCTCTCGTCGCACCTTTAAGTTTCTTCCAACATTTAAGAAGTGAGAAATACACGAGCTTACAATTCCTTCCCTTTACAAGTAATGAATCTCGTTTTGCAGATAAAAATTAAATTCTTAACAGGTGACCAAAAGTTAGTAACTACAGTACAAGACAAGTATGTGGTGATTCAATTGATCCGTTGTTTCCCAAAAAATCAACATGTTCATTTTGCAAGAGTTAACAATTGAACAATGGCAGAGCCTGTAGCGCCCCTGTTTGAATTATACTAGATGACTAGTCTAAGCTATCCTCCTACGATTATTGATGGGTTATGAAAGTAGCTGTTTAGTTCACAAAGAGTTAAAACTGAACTGTTTGGCAGTATCCATGTCTGCCGATAACACAGACACGCACACTGGGTCCGAGCCCGAAGCTCCCAATCGCAAACCCACCAATGGCTTTTAGAGAAATAATGTTGACCTTTTTAATCGGGAGCTTGGAAGGACGGGGGTATGTTGTTATTATGCTCAGAGACACACGCACATTTCAGAGGTGTATCGCAATCTCATCACACGCTGAAAAGCAGCTTGCAATTTGCTCGAACTGAGATGGTTATTTTTAGTGCGTCGTATATGTGTTTTGTGGGCATTGTGTGTGATGCGTGTGTGGTTTAGCCTGAGGCAATGAGATTCGAGTTGCTGCCGGTTCAAAGAAATATACACTGCGTGAGATAACAAACCAGTTGATGCCACTCGTAAGTATGGCCTTTTTGGTTAAATGTCACATGGTGAAAATTGAAAGGAGGCTGATATAAATATTTCCCGAATTTGTTCACGTTGCTCATTTATGGACTGCAAGCTGGTTATTGTCTTGACGACAACTGCCTTTTTAATCATGATGTGATGTATAACCATGGCGACACTCATGAACTTCTTCAATCGGGTCTACTTTGTCCCAATTGCTGCAATATGAACAGATCCATAATATTGGATCTTAGGGTATCTACCAGAAAGACAGAGTTAAGGGCAGATGCAAAACCTTGGTAAAGGAGGAATCAGAAAAGTTACCTTGTTTATCGCTCTAGACCCACTATAAAAATCTGAAGGGAAAGGACCTTTACAAGGCATTTATACTTTTGCACAAAAAAACCCTTCTAATGCACCCTACATGATTTTTGATGAAGGCACTAGCAAAGAGGGATATGACCTGCTTAAAGGCACTCGGTGATTTGATAAAACAGAAAAACAAGAAATCATCAAAAATCATATTTTTGCATGTCTGGAAGAAGTATAGGTATCCTAACATACCCTACAAATGATAAGACCAAACGCAGCCTATTTAAGACAAAATTTGGTTATTTTAGTCAAAATTGTCCGTACGATACTTGTTACAACATATAATTGATGGAGGTTCATATCTTTGAATATTGCTGGTTTCTTCCTTTTCTCTCAATTTTTCAGTTGAAAAAATACTTATGGGAATTCTACAGATTTATCTTTCTGCAAATTTCAAATATTTTGACTCTTTTGGGTGAATCACTATAGTGTCTTGAACCACTTTCAAAATGTACTAGAAACACGACAAGACTTGACACACTTGATATGGTAAAATACAAGCCCTTTTGGCCTTTCCAAAATCTGTCCAAGGAGTTAAATGAGAGCCAATATGAAAACAAGTGGAAATCCACTCTTTTTGGAGTGATTTTCACTATTTTTCAGTGGAAATTCACTCTTTCAAAGTACAAAACCACTCATTTGAGAGTGGTTTACAAGAGGTCCACTCTTTTGAGAGTGACATTTTCACTTGTTACATTTGGAGAGTAATTCTCAACATTTTGAATAATTTTAATTGTATTTGAATTTTTTGCATGAATAGAAAAATAATCATCATATTAAAGGTGCAACAAGAGATTTCAAGTCATCCTTATTTTCTGTGATATGTAGTGATTTCATGTAGATTAGGCCTAAAAAAAACCATTTGTTTGATTGGCATAACCCGACCGACCCTATTTTTACCGCCGACCCTAAATATTTTTATTTTATTTTCATCATGTTTTACTGATATATGGTCATGAAACGCTGAAATGCAAAAACCGGAATTTAATGACATCATACTTCGGTACTCTAAAGGATTGCAGGACAATCAAAATGACAAATAAAAAGATGTGTTACAGAAAAAGTGAAGGTGTGCCATTTGTTTTTGTGTGTGTGTCATATATTTTGTGTTCTGGTATGTGAAACATAAAAAAAAAAAAAAAAATCCGACCTACCTACCCTACCTTTTTTTTCTATGTTATGCCAATCAAACAATTTTTTTTAGGCCTTAGATGCTCAATAGACTCCCTACCTTTCATTTGGTTACAGAAATAACTTAAAATGAAAACAAAAGGTGATTTGTGTATGCTTATATTTCAATAGAAAACAGCTGAATTTCGTATTTGCTCCTATACGAAATTAGAAATTTCACATTTTTTATACCAAAGAAACAGTTCTCAGCTTAATCCTTACAGATGGGGCTATTTTTGATATAAAGCTTTACACCAGTGTCAAAATAAGCATTTTCACATTTTGTGGGGGCACCTGTTATTTGAAATCTCTTGTTGCACCTTTAATTATAACAATATCTTTGTCTTAAGTCCCCTGTACCATTTTATCATATCCTTTACTTTCTTTAAAAGTTCTAATTTTACCGCATCTAGCTGAAAAAAAACCAAACCTGTCATTTTTCCCTCAACAAATATAATAATATTTCAGACTTTACCGGAGGCTACATGTACGAGCAAGTGTAAACCTCTCGTCAAGTCTTCAATCTGGTTAAAATGACTCAGGGGCATATATAACACCTTATGTATTTAGCAGCAGTTACAGCAATTTTCCACTAGCTTATTATCAGTTATAAAATATGTATGCAGATGTCCCTCGGAGGACAGCACTCAAACACGCCACGCTTTAAAAAAGAGAATGGGTCCGAAGAACAAAGGCTAAAATCCAGATGGGAGGGTGACGTACTGCGCACGTTGCTTTTGACAAGTTTTTTGATGAGTGAATCCGGGTGGAGTTAACTCAAGATTGTTTTGTGTGAAAACAGCTCACACTTAATACTCACACAGATTTTAGATGAAAATAGGACCTTTTGCCATAAGATATGACTGTTGTTTATTATTTTTTCATCTTGGGAACATAATGCCAAAAGAAAAGAGACAAGGGCATTTCCACAGAATGCATTCCCATTTTTATTCAAAACCAGGATCTTTGCATATTTAGAATGCTTACCAAAATATTAAAGAAACACTGGCACATTTGGAAAATTGCGCGGCCTTAAGATTTTTCAAAATTGATGTTTTTTACATGGTTGTAAAGCTTTTATATACATTAGCCCTCACCTGAAATGGTTAAGATCAAATCAGCACCCTTATGGGTAAACAGAATGATTTTATAATAAAATAACATTTTATTCAGCAGATAACAGAAATGGCATTAACACAAGAAAAGACATGCTGGAGTTGATTCCCACAGCATGCACCCTGTTTGACCGGTCTGTGACCTTTGTGGTTTTAATTTTGGGTAGGTTATTTTATGTGGTTTTAAAGAGACATATCTTTTAACACTACAGTTTTCTTCCTTTTCAGTTGGAAAATATACCTTATGAGAGTCCTACAGACTTATCTTTCACTTTTAAGCTATTCCTGCAAATTTCAAATACTTTTATCTTCGGGTGAATCACTGATAGTGTCTTAAGAAAATGCATAGCTCTTGGAGTTTTAAGCAAAAATTTGCTGCAACAAGTTTCTTTTTAGCCTTATCATTCAACATTTAAGATCTGATTGTGATTAACATGCGTAGATATAATAGCGCACTTCACACTTGCTACTAACTCCAGCACAAATAGTGAGGCACAATTTGATATGCGCTATTTGCACATGATTTAATGTAGCGCACAATTTAATGTGGCATGACACATTTACAGCACACATGATTTAATCTAATTTAATCAGATTTGAGTTGGAAATGATAGAGACAAACCCCAATTAAACCGGAAAAACAGTAGAGGAGTCTACAAAAATCATATCAAAAGCTTATAACTCAGCAACTTAGTACAGCGATGACAGACATTTCTTCATTTAATTGCTTTAAAGTGAACACACTCATATCTCCATTTTCATCGCTTTTAATGTAAGTCTCCATAGATTAAATTTGGGAATAGTATTTGAGTCAGTTATAGCTACCTGCATAAAATACACTTCATGACAAACTAGTATATTGACAGCAAACACTACAGGCTAATCCAGAAGGACTCTGCTATCTATTACCTTAGAGAGAAAAACTATCAAACAATCGCTCTAAATTGTCATTTCACACATGTAATATTATGTGCAGGGGAATTACGTTTATATGCTACTATTTATTCTCCATATTTGATTTGTAATGCTCAAAATAGGATAGCATTACACAAGGACATTATAAGAATGAGAGTAATACAGCTGTGTCCATGTTTGGCCGAATCCCCTTCTCTCACAAGTGGGTCAAACGAGCTATTAACACAGAACAAGTTCCTACACGAATTAATTCCTGTGTTTGCGATCACCTTTGGTGAACTTCGTTCTCTGTAGCCTGGTTATGAGTAGCACCTGTTATTTGAAGGCTGATAGTTACAGACATGTTGCTCTCAGCAACTCTTGATTATTACGAGTGGAAGGGGGGGTCGAAAATAGGGATCTGAATTCAATTATTTGCTGGCTGTACCAGCCCGTGCTTGTTTTTGTCATTGATTATATTTGCACAGGTTGGACTCGACTGCACTTTGTTCGGTCTTGAGTTGACAGTGACGTCACTGAATTTTCAAGGTTAAGCAGCCCTGAATTGCTTGCGCTCACATCCGAATCACAGCATTATACACTTGCGAAATGCGGCACATTCAATGTCATGTCATCACTGTCAACTTGAGACCGAACTAAGTATAGACTGGCTTGCCTATTTACCTTTATATTATCTTCAAGGTACAACGAGAGATTTCACATATCAGGTGTACCTAAAAAATCGAAAGCATTGATTTTTGCCCTGATGTAAAGCTTTCCGTCAAAAATATCCCCATCTGAAAGGATTAAGCTGAGAAATGTTTCTTTGGTACAAAAATTGTGAAATTCAGCCTATGTTTTATATTGAAATATAAGCAATCAAAATCCTCCTTTTTCCTCTCTTTTAAGGCATTTCTGTAGCCAGATACAAGGTAAGAAATCTATTGAGTGCCTAATCTATATGAAATTACTATTATGACACAATATTTGGGTGCTTCAAAATCTCTTGTTGCACCTTTAAATTATGATGATTTTGTTCTGTATGACTGTATGCCTTTTTAAAATTAAATAAATAATAAATACGCTTGTATATTTATATAATGTATATATTTATAAGGTCTAATTACATCCATACATGGAGAGTGGTTATAACTAGCTAGCATATGGGACAAAGCAATATAAAATTTGTTAATAACACCAGAACACACCGTCATATCAGAGAAAGCATGTCGTGTCCAGTGGATAGAGTACTTGAACATACTCTAAGGCTGTTGCATTCAAGTCCTGCTGTAGCCAATGTGTGGTGCAATTGGGCAAGATACTCTACCTCGTTAACTCTCTCTATATCCAGGGTTGAAAATGGGGGATACAGAAAATTTTACATCCAAACTTTTTACAGATTGTATACTTAAAGGCACTATTTGCTGCATCAAAAAATCATCAAAAATACAGCATGTAAACTTGCGTCATCCCCCTGCAAGATGGCAGTCTGGAACATGACCTCAGATGACCTTTGACCTTGGTCCATGACCTTTGACATCATCCACACAGAAGGACCCAATTTCACCTTACCCCCCAAAGTCTGGTTTAAATCGGACTTAAACTTTTCGAAGGAGACGCGAAATACGAAAACCTACCAAACTGGAACACACACATACATACACATCCATACATACACATACGGACATCCCTCGCAATATCCCCCTCTGCTTTCAAGCCAGGGGAATAAAATCAGATTTCTGGCTTTTGTAATGAGTATATGTATCCTAACATATCCTGCAAGTGATAGGGCCAAATGCAACCTAATAACAACAAATCAGATATTTTAGTTATTATTGTCCGTAGGGACACTTACTACAACCCGTCATTGAATGGAGATTCATATCTTTGAACACTGCCGTTAATTCTTCCTTTTCTGTCGATATTCAGTTGGAAAATATACCTTATGAAGTCCTACCGCCATATCCTCACTTTGAATCTATTCCTGCACATTTCAAATATATCCACTATTTTGGGTGGATCACTGATAGTGTCTTTCTAAACCGGTAGCTGCCAATGTGAAGCAAAATTTTGATTCTGGAAACCTAATGAAAATGTTAATTTTGAAACCCTTTTACATAATATAAATTGGCTGTAGTGGGGGTAACTCTTGAATGTATTTATTAATCTATCCCTAGAGATGACCAGCGCACGCTAATATTGAAACACTGTATTTTACAAATATTTTTACTTTTTTGAGATATTTTGCATTTGTACTTATAATTTATGATCTATACATGCACAAAGTTACAATCTTGAAAGTGACCTAATTAGTGAGATATTAATTAAGAATTTTAATCAATAAGCTCAAAACTGCATATCACGATTTCACATACTGTTGTATGTTTCATTTACACATAATTTCAATAGGCGTATAATTAACGCTGTTCGTAAAAAAGCTGTTTACGTTTTTCACATACAGATCTATGTGCGTCCTATCTGCCTCGTGCGTGACCATGACATGTTTCACATAGAGCTCTATTTGAACGCATTGAAATATAACAGTGAAATTAGCATCGTATGTGAAAATATGACTTTTTTGCATTTCACATACAGACTTATGACTTTGTAGCTTTATATCAGGAATACCATTGCACTTTAAAAATTCAACAAGGTAAAAACTTAAACTTCAGAATGTTTTCTTCATAATGCAAAATTAAAAAGTAAATTATAATGTTTAATTCCATAGTACAAATATGAAATCTCCCGGTAGAATTTCAATGGCGATTTTCTCGAAAACGGCATTTCGTCAGATAAGACAGTATGTGATGTGGGCGACGATATTGCTATCTACTGAAGATGAACCTTTTATATAAAACAAGTTGGCTATAGTGGGATTACTCTTGAAATGCATTTATATAATATGTACTTGTAGAGTAATTGCTATCTACTGGAGATGGCAGGTCTGCACAAAGTATTTGAACTGAACAATGGTAAAGGTCATTACTCAGTTCCATCACCTAATGTGTAATAATGTATGTAAATTATATATATACTGATGATAGCAAACTTATATATGTGTATAGTGTATGTACATTTGTCCACTTTTTTGAAGTCCTGCACCCCCATAAAAATAAATCCTGCATAAAATTCTTTTGTGTTAGGGCCCCTTGGAAGTATATGTCATACAAGCATATACACATTTACACACACACACACACACACACACAGAAAAAAACACACATACAATGTAATTACGTGCATCAATGTTCTGCCTCCTCTTGGAATATGTTTTGTAACAATGTTATTCTTAGTTTTCTTTAAATAAGTGATCAAAGATGCACTATCATTTGGGCTGGAAAAACACCCAAATTGGGAGGAATTTGGGAGGGTACTTATGGGAAAATCTTTGCCAAACTGTTCCCAAAAGATAAAGCATCAGATGCACTCTCAATTGGGCTAGAAAAGCACCTAAATTGGGAGGATTGGGTACTTATGGGAAAATCTTTGCCAAACTATTCCCAAAAGATAAAGAATCAGACGCACTCTCAATTGGGCTAGAAAAGCACCTAAATTGGGAGGATTGGGTACTTATGGGAAATACTTGTCTAATGGTTCCCAAAAGATTAAACATCAATTTAAGAATACTGACTGACCACCTTTTTTTGGGAAGGGGGAGGAGACTATGTAGTCAACTATCTACAGCCCTACTATAGTAGGGATGTTATAACATAATGAATAAAAGTTTTTAAAAAATGACACTTAAATGAGTGTCCAAATTTGGGTCTTCAGATGAGCATGTAAAGGTGTCAATTTGACATGTTTGGGGTGTCAGAATGACATCTGACACCCTTGACACATTTAGGTGACACCTTTAGGTGTCAGAATAACACCTTTAGGATGTCAGAATGACACTGTTAGGGTGTCAAGCCAGAATGATGCCTTTGGGGTCTCATTTGAGACCCCAAAGGTGTCATTCTGGCTTGACATGCACCCTTAAGGTTTTCCAAAGGTGTCATTCTGGCTTGACACCCTAAAGGTGTCATTCTGATACCCTAAAGGTGTCATTCTGATACCCTAAAGGTGTCATTCTGATACCCTAAAGGTGCCATCTGACATCCTAAAGGTGTCTAAAGGTATCATTTTGACACCTCAACCGTGTCAAATTGATACCTTTACATGCTCATCTGAAGACCCCAAATTTGACACCTTTTCTTTTTTCAGTGTAGTGTATATTTGAAATCATTACTATCTACTGAAGATAGCAGGCTTGCTTGTTAAATGTACTGGAACAACAAATATTTGTAAATTATACTGTATTGACCAAAATCAATTTTGTGCCATTTTTGTACAGATGTAAAGAATGATTTGTTTAATTAACCCTTGCACCGCTCAACCCAACCACAGAATGGCACAGATTGACTGGACTTACTGCAGTTAATATCTGGATTGATAAAAAGCAAATGTGATGAACAAAATAAAACAAAATGGGAAAGCCAGTTCTTGGCTTGTTATATTTTGCTAATATAAATTAAGTCATTTGAGATTTAATGATTAAGATGACGTGGAGGTCTTGCTGTGTGTTAACTTTCTTTTACTTCTCAATACACGCATATTGGGAAATCCCAAAATATTCTTCATGAATTAACAGTTTTAAGGGCAATTCATATATGCACTGTAAATCCATGTGATGGCGACATGTTTAGAAAAGTGTTTAGAATGTTTAAATGAACATATTCATGTTTAGAATCTAAACACCTATATGTCATTTGAATGCATAAATGTTTAGATTCTAAATATACGTGTTTAGAATCTAAACACATCTAAACAATTACACGTCTCAAAATTGAGACAATAAGGCGTTTAGCTCTCTTGTCTCACTTTTGAGACGGTAATTGTGTTTGGTTAGAATCTAAACACATACTGCATTAAAATACATTAGGTATTTAGATTCAAAACATCGAATAGTTCATTTAAATGTTCTAAACATATTTGATTATAAACATGTCGCCATCACATGGATTTACAGTGTGATAATGGTTTCTCAAAATCTGAATATCAAAATTATTCTCAAAACACAGCCTTATCTTTCTGTTATAAGCGATAGCCAGAGCGATAGCTGGCTTTAAACTGCTCATACTCAATCTATAACCCACCATCATTCATATCGCACTGGTCTATGTACCAGATACAAACCTGCTAAAACTGCCTGCCAGCCTTACACTAGTAATTCATTCTATGTTCAGTCAAGCTTCAATTGTAAAAATGATAACATTACTTGATTATATTATGGCTTGCTCTTTATGCAATGTATAAAAAATAAAAAAAGTAAAAAAAAACTCTATGATTAATTTTAATTTATAAATTTAACTTTTTATTTTAAATATTCAACAAGCGATTTTGGGACATGTTCGCAATGTACCATAGGACCCCACATAGATTTGATTACTTGTCTTTAGCTACAAGACGTACTGAAAGTGATGACAAAAGGCGATTTTCATTTGCTTCATTTCACTATAAAAATATAGGCTGAATTTAGTATTTGCTCCCTTATAAATTTAGATATTTCACAATTTTTGCCACCAAAGAAAGAAATATTTTTCAGCTTAATCCTTTCACTTGGGGGGACATCTTTGTTGGAAAGCTTACAGTAGTGCACAAAAATCAGAACTTTCACATTTTAGGGACACCTTTTAATGTGTGAAATTCTTGATGCACCCTAAAGGGCATGAGGAGATTTTTTGAGGATCCTAATTTCTCTATATTTGCACTGAATCGCATGGTTGTAGAACACCTACCAAGAACATTGGAAGGATTATTGGACAAACAAACAGAAAAAAAATACAAACACATAGTTTGAACATGGTTTGCTGTCTCCAGCAACTCCACAGAAAAACATGCTTGAGTTTTCTGTCGTGCACGACAGAAAATACTAAATAATCCTTATAGATATGGCATTTTGGGCTTTTTCACATCAGATGTTATTCTATACATGGGTAAGCATTCTAAATATGCAAAAAACTTAGATTTAAAAAAATTGGGGGTGCACTTTTCTGGAAATGTTCTCATGTCTCTTTAATGCCAGCACAGTTGGATCTAAAAATGCATGGCTGCATTTAATTTTTTTCAGACATGAGGGTGAACAACCAATGTTTCATGAAATATAATGAGTTAAAACTATATATGACATTAACAGTAAATACATATTATTTGGTAAATTACATTTCACCTGATTTTCAAGAAACAGGTGACTGCCCGTAACTTGACACATGAGTCTCAGCTGTGAATCAGCTGAAGAATTTGCCAAAAGCCCACCTCATTTGCATATCAATTGCTTAGAGCACTTGCAGTCCCTAAGGCAGATCACAGGTGGAAGGTTGAGCTTGAGTACATACCAGGCATCAATGAATTCAACTGGAATTCTGCTCATGCAATGCCTTATAAATGTACTCTTGATTACAATACTCACATTTTGCTTCTGATATTATATATATTATAGTTGCAGTTCCTTTCTACAAATAAGTTCAGTAAAAGATTGGTTTAAAGGTGCATTGCATGGTCCTAGCACCTCTAGTTTTGTTCATGGTTCATATACATCCATCGTCATTCCTCAAGAAAGGCTTATTTCCAATTGATTATGATGGTGTGTTTTGATTGTATAAGTGAATGCCCCATAAACCACCACAGCATTATTTTCGAGTGGTTTTTCTTGTTTTCGCGTAAAATTATATTCGCGAATGCACGCTTACCTCAAATATGAATTTGCATGCATGCATTATGACCCGATTTGAATATGCATGCGTGCATTATGACACGATTTAAATATACATGCGTGCATTATTAAACAATATAATTTAATAATGCACGCCAGCACGCATGCTTTTACTTTCCCCTCGAGTGAAAGCGCTTGAACAGTTCACTTGCCATGGTAATGCAATAATTCCAAGGCCAGAACGTTCAAGGTTATGTGGCTTTACGAACGGAAGAATCAGATTGACCACTCCTACAGAGTCCCTATCTTAAATAAAATCTTATTTCCTATGGTGTTAAAAACAAAGCCAAACTGTAACGGGCAGTAAGTCTTGATAATTGTCTATTTTAAATCTACGGTGTTCATAAAACCATCGATTTGACCTTACAAATAGATTCAATACATCAGAACTTAATGCTAATTATCGGCATGCCAAATCGCTGCCTTATTCATCCAAATAACGATTGGTGAAGTAAGTATTGCCTAATGCGTAATCGCTCTTTCAATTGTAATCATGGCACTTATGTCAAAAGCTAACCGATTATTAAGCTGGTAACTCATCGAATTTCAATCAATACTACCTTGTATAACTTTTTCACACCTTCTCTCCCAGTGCTGCTTTAATGCAAGTCAACCCGTGTTGTGGAAATTTCGTAGAACTACGATATTTCCTAGTTATAAATTTAAAAGTTATCCAAAACTATATCAAGAAAAAGAGTTATTAATAATTGTATTTACTTTTTTGATGGTGTACAAAAAAAATAAAATAAATGCAATGTGGATTTAATGACAGATAAGGCATTAGAGGAGTGCATTCGGGGATAGAATTGCATGCTTGGAGGCGTAATAAGTAATATATGGATAAGCGGGGCCACTGTGAGCACTCGCCCTAAAGCGCCATGCTCACAGTGCCCCGCTAATGCATTGTTAATTTATTACTGCCTCCAAGCATGCAATTAATCCCCGAATGCCCTCCACTAATGCCTTATCCTATACATATCCACTGTGTTGTAAATTCCTGTCAACTTATGGAGAGAAACAAAAAAATTATTAACAAATTGTCTTGTGGAGTAGACTTAATCTTCTACATGTAACATACGGCACACATCACTTTGCACAGTCAGATGATATAAAAAACCTCATTTTTGTAGGAAAGGTGGGGGATGAGGTGTGGATCAACAAAAATGCACCTTTAAATAATAATTACATGTGTTCAGCTTGCAAGAAGAGAGAAACTATGAAACGCATGGATGTGGTCATGTAGTTTTCTTCTTTCAAATATGTACATAATGTTCTAACTTGTTAAAGGCACCAAATATCATGTAATAAGGTTGCCTACTACATAGTTTGAGTTTTTGTCTTTAATACCAACACTACTCTACTTTTTAATATAATCTACTCACCGCAAAAATGTTTTTAGGTTAATCCGGATTCAAGATTTGCCATCCTGATTTTTTTTTTATTATAAAAACATGGTTATTTTTCATTGAACAGAGTTGAAACAACCATAGCAAGGCTCTCAGGACAGTGTGTTGTTGTGGTCAATTTTTTGTGTATACTCAATTTTCAATGGCGGATACAGGATTTGAAAAATGGCAAAATACCGGGGGCTGAAAGGCTGTAACTGGTCCAAAATAGCTCAAAATGGACTGATTTTGCAAGAATTTGCAGCATTACCGGGAGGCGCGCGCCCCTCCGCCCCCCTCCCTGGATCCGCGCCTGATGTTGTTTGCATATACCCCTTTAGAGCCAAAAGTTCAAAATAGCAAGCTGAAGACAAAACACTTGTAGGTGATTCATACACAGACCAGTGGCGTAGCCAGTTTTTTTTTTTCAGGGGGGGCAAAGGGAGGGGGCACATATATTTTTCACAGGGGCAAGCATATATAAAATTTGTTAGTATAGTGTAGTGTATGGTCTATGTAAATCACTAATTTTTCAGGGGGGAAAGAGGGGGGGGGCAAGATTCCCCACAGGGGGAGCTGCCCCCCCTGCCTACGCCACTGACACAGACTATGCACGTATAGCCTAATTACTATTTTTCTCCTATATGTATAGTCTAATTACTATATTCACACATCTGTGGTATGGGCAAAAAGTAATAACTGTTTTTACATATACAAGCATATACCCTCCACTGCATCACTGCTATCATGTTAGGAAATGGTAAGATATCCTTAAACAGTGCCTTTGATTGGTCCATTGCCTGACATGATACAACATGATAAAACCTCTGAATAACCAATTAAAATAGCCCATCTAAATATTTGTATGCACCTTTAAGTTTTCTCTTACCATGACTGTGATTGGTTATTTGTAGGGTTATAGGATTAACAGATTCCAACAGATAGCATTAAAATGTAACAGATTTTTAGGCTCTCTGTATTCCTCTGGTAATAAATGTACTTTTGAGTTGAAGATCCCTAACAGTTTAGGTTTGTGCACAGTAATTCGTTCACAAATGTTTATAAATGTCCAGATAAGCATGAAAGAAACTAGAGTCTAGAGTTACAAATATTTGAACTGAAACATTTTTAATTGATTTTGTCAGTGTTAAAGGGATATTCAGTGATTTGCTAATCCAAAACATCAAAAAAATCATAAAAATTCATATTTTGTTTTTGTTGTTCCTGGCATGGATATGCGAACATAACCTGCAAGTGGTTGGCTTATAATCTGTGTATTAAAGACAAGGCAGTACTTTTTATCTGATTCTGTCATTTCTATACGTGCATTTAAACACCCCTGACCCTTGAGATCAAAAAAGCCTTTCCCAGTGAATATTTTAAGCATGATATTGTGCACCACATGTGATCAGTACAGTTTGACCTCAAACACAAACAATATTGATCTTTGTTGATTCTGTACTGGTGTAAACCACAATCAGCTGTTTAGTGTAGATTTTTGAGATGCCATCACTGAGATATATATTTATGGAAGATGGTATAACAAATTTCCTCAAACACTTCATTTTTTCACTATTTGGTGGTTTGTTTCTACATTAAAGTGACAGGAGGAGATTTTTTGAGATACAAATTTCTCTCAATTTCACTGGATCGGTCGTAGACCACCTACCGAGAATGTTTCAATGGTTTATTGAACAAACAAGTACAAAAGAAAACCGCAAACCTTGTTTTGAACTTGCCTGTTATCGCAATCGTTCCCATAGAAAACCATGGCTTTGACTTTCTGTCGTGCACGACAGGAAGTACTAAATCATCATCTTATTACATAAAGACGGCGTATTTGGCTAATTCACTTCAGGTGTGATCTAATTCATTGGTAAGCATTCCAAATATGCAAAAACCCGGGTTCGACAAAAATTGGGGGCGCTTCTTTCTGGAAATCTCCTCATGTCTCTTTAAAGCAATTATATGGAACTGTACACACTTATCCCTGATTTATAAGTTAAAAAATGCTCTACTCCCAAATACATTACTTTTATTCTCGCGCATTATCACTGCTAATCCCTTTAAAGTGCATGCATTGTTGCATTAAAATAGAAATCCAAACAATGAAATTGAACTGCCGAGTGCTTGAAACGATATGTTTGAACATGTGCTTAAAGCCACTATCAGTGATTTGCCCGAAATAAAAAAAAAATTGAAATTTGCAGGAATAGCTTAAAAGTGAAGGATAAGTCTGTACGACTCTCATAAGGTATATTTTCCAACTGAGAAATTGACATAAAAGGACAAAAACAGCAATGTTCAGAGATATGAATCCCCAATCAATTATACCTTGTAGTAATTGTCCGTACGGACAATAATGACTAAAATATCCGATTTTGTCCTTATTAGGTTGCTTCTAGACTTATCACTTGCAGGGCATGTCAGGATACCTATACTTGTTCCAAAAATCTGATTTTTGATGATTTTTTAATTTTCTGATTTAGCAAATCACTGATAGTACCTTTAATTGAGCTTCCTAGTAACAATCCTATGCATGCTGCTAAGTATGGCATCAAGAGGGATTAGGGAAGCACACAGAAATTTTCCTGATGAATTGGTTAAAACACATGAAAAGTCAGAGAAGATAATATTAAAGATAGAAAGAACGCATTTCAAAATTTACCCAGGGCATAATACAAAAACTCTTGCCACAATGCATTAAAAAGTAACATAATATAGGATACTAAAGACCTAACAATATATTCCTCTCCCCGAGACAAATTTTGATAAATAGATATTGATAGCAGATGATGCTTATGTAATAACAGTGTTGAAGATATATTGCTTTTGAAAATTCACTCAAGCCTAATCCATATATTGTATCATTTAAACTTTCCAAATGAAAAAAAAAAAAATTCTTCTGCTCAGAAAATCTGGTTACGATGCATTGATTCATAAAAAAAAAAATACTTGGAGATGTCGAAATGATGCCTGAGGACTGTCTGCAGGTGGGTTTATTTTTGACATGTTTTAGTACACTTACCTCGATCCATTTGCTATTGACCGAATCATATCCATAGATACAACACACAGGATCCGATTTCGACGTGACATCCTTGTTTTGTAGGTTATTGGCAGACATTCGCATTTCCACCTTAGTAACCAGTTTGTTCTTCTTCAATCCTATAGCAGCCGTCGTTGCCATCTTTTCGCTACTGCTGGTGGAAGAAGAAGAGGAGAAAAAACGTCAAGAAACAAATAAGAATATAATAGCCCAGTTTGAGTTGGAAGGTGTTGCGCTATTGCTCCTCGGTGTAGCAAGTTACTGTGTCTCAAGATATCTGGGCACTGCCAGTGACACTACTGCTGCCGCTAATGCTGCCACCGTTGTTATGATGCCAATTACTTGTTTCTAGACTATACCAGTGGTGTTTATTCTCGAGTCACTAATGTACTTTATACCTCATTGATCTAGGGAAATGGGCCAAGATGTCTCACTCACTGACACAGGTAAAAACTTATGTGCGTAATTTGGTTTCAGTGCAAGTAATAAAATATGTTCATAACACATGAGGGAATGTGGAGATATGCACATTGCTCTACTTTCACTTGTGAGGGGATAAAATTCCCCAAGGGCTTTAATGCAATTCATAATGACAGTCATAAAAATTAAATGAAGGTTGGGTTAAACCTACCATTATATTGCATTTCGATGCCCAGAGGTCTGCAATTTACACATGAAATCTTTCTGTAATTGGAAAAGCGAGAAATGAGATGTGTTATAGGTAACTGGCCAATAAATTGCAAACATATCAATTCTTCTATTTCCAGAGAATAGAAGGACTATCACTTCATACTTAAAGGGACATTTCATAATCCATAGCCTCGTCCCTCCGACTAGTTGCCCTCCAAAAAAGAATAATTGAACCATTGGCTAAAGTATAGTATGTACCATCTATGTGGCAGTTTCGTCTACTCTGAAACTAAAATCATAATTTTGTATTATATTTATTTTTCGAAATGGCTGCCAAAGTTTATACAATAGCCTATTATGTGGTTTTACCCTCTGAGGTGAACTTTTGCCCTCACAACGTTTTAAAATGTACAATCAGAATCAACTGAACTTTTGGAAATAACCTACAAGGATATTTAATGAAACCATAACAAACAGATCTCAAATACAACTTTAAAGAGACAAGATTTTTGGAAAGTGCGACCCCAATTTTTTGTCGAAACTGGGATTTTTGCATGTTTAGAATGCTTCCACTGTATTATATCACACATGAGTGGAATAAGCCGGAACGCTGTCTTACATAATAAAAAATTATTTATATTTTGTCGTGCACAACGAAAAAGCAAAGCATGCTTCTCTATGGAGGCATATAGGACTGAAGAAGCAAACATAGCTTTTGGTGTCCTTTTTTTTTGTACTGTCCAATAAACTTTTAACACTTCTCAGGGTGGTTCGTCTACAACTATCAAGTGCAAATGAGAGTAAATTTGCCCGGAAATTTGTATCCTCAAGAAAATCTCCTTGTGCCCCTTTAATTAAAAAAATACATCGGTCCTCGCGACCGCTTGTTTGCTGCCGTTGCGGTGTGTGAATATAGGCCTCACATGGGACTGACCTTGATATGTGACCTTTGACCTCATAACAAAATGAGGGATCCAATGTTAACCTAGACTCCGTTTGGTGCCCATTGAAACTTCAACTTTTCATTTGACCGAGCACATACCATTGAATGTGAGTGGTACTTGTGTATAATAAAACGCACAGTACAAATTTATTACCAGCAACTATCAAACAATTATTCTTGCTTGTATTCTTATGATGGGAAAAAAATTTATAACATGAGAAAAAAAAAAAAAGATTTCTATAATTATACTCAAGTCTCACATATGTAGGGTTGAGTTGTGGGTCAAGAACTCTTGCTTCCCCCCAAGCCCCCCCCCCAATAAAAAAAACTGACCATTTGTCAGTGTCTATGAGAAGGATCGACCAATTCGCCCCTCAGAAAAATGCCTCAGCACCCCTTTTGCCCCCCACCCCTTGGCAAATGGTCTGGTTATTGCCAATCGGTATTACAAAAATGTGTATTGACAACATTTTCAGGTTACATATACTTGATCCTACCCATATTTTTTGCTACATTCACACACACATGTGTAAAATTATATTATTTTGTAAATTTATAAAGAGTAAATTTGACAACAAATATTCTTCCAAAGTCCTGAAATTTCATTTGTGGTCGCCTATAATGACAGGCATTAAGGCTGGACTCAGAGATTTTTTAAGGATGCACCCTCAAATTTCAAACAAATGCTGGTTTTTTGTTTTGCCATTTAACATAATAGTACTGTCACCATACTAATCACTGTATGAAATGGATAAGCCAAATCGATGTCAGTCACATAGAAAATCACAACTTAGTAATAAAAATTCTGGATGGCAGAATTTTTGTATTACACAGTATTCCTATGGTACTTGCTATACAAAATGTTACTACAACAAAACAAAAATGATTCATCTCCAAACTTTTTTTTTTTAAATTAGGATTTTAGATAAATATCTTTAGTTCAAGTTACTATTTTTTATTCGAAGGTCGCAGAGCAGGAGCAAGAAGTGTCTTTCACCGCTCCTGATCGGCCTATAAAATCAAGAATCCTATTGACATATAGGCAACGACCCACATGCCGAGTATGCTGTATTGAATGCATTACACTAGCGGAAAAAAACTGCGATAAAATTGACCACTCCACCCGCTTCAGTTGTGAATCATATGATTAACCAGTACGGAGTTTCGAGACTATATGAAACAAATGTGGATGAAGTCGTGGAAGAAAAAATAACTATGAGACTTGAAAAATGTGAAGGCGATCTGCAAGACATGAAATGTGAAATTGACCAAATAAAAAGACAATCAACAAGAAAGACAACGGTGCGTGTTGCGAGGGTATCACGCTTACTGTGAAGAGCGAGAAGGATGATCTCCAACAATACAGTAGACGGAACTCACTACGGATAAAATGGTATACCGAAACGAGAGGAGAGGACACAACAGAACTGATAAAAATGATGGCAAAAGACTGGGAATCACTCTATGACACCGACATGAAGAATAACCGAGTCGGTAAGCCTACACAAGATGGCAAGAGCCGGGCTATACTTGTCAAGTTTGCGAGGTACAGCCACGCAACGCCGTCATTAAAGAACGACGGAAACCGGTCAAGGGATAAAAGTAACAATCAAAGAAGATCTAACATCTAAAAGACAGGACTCTTGATAAAAAATCTAAAGGCCTTTTCCTCTCTCCTCCTCCCTTCCTAAAACTTCTACACACTCCTTCCTCCCTCTCCTTCCCCTTCGTGGCTTCTCCTGCCTCTCGGTCCCCACCATTCCTAATCTCTCACCGATTCATACCCGCCCCGTAGCCCCTTGTCTCTCTTTCCTCACACTGGAGTTTTCAGCATGGAGTACCGATGGCCGTATATTTGCATCAGTACCCACTTCTACTCCCGGGAAAACTGTTCGTATCCTATAGGAACAGTGGCGATTGGCAAAACATCCCAAATGAACAAGCGAGTAGAGAATTTGAGGCACAGTTGTTAAGAGGACAAAACAAGCTCTGCGGCAACATGGCATGCAAACAAGAAGCAGGGAGGCCCGAGATGAAAATGTGTAAGTTACACTGAACTTAAATATGAACATGATATGAACAATATAAACATTTAGTTATTATGGTAGAAAACGGCATGACTGTGCGACACTAAATGTCCGCCATTTGGATTTACTCTCAAATTATTATACTCGGTGCTGGAATTACTCCCTTTGTTTGCATTGTGTTGCATTGAATGCCAGGTACAAAAATACCAACGTCTAAAAAGAACATGAAGGAAGTAAAAATGTGTTTATAACAGGTATCCAGAACTCGCAAACTCGCCACTTGTTCATACGTCACATAACACCTATTAACAGTTTACACTTTTGAAAAAAATAGAGAACTGCAACAGTAAGTATTATTTACACCATAAATGCGTACCATGCACACAAGTAATCTGGAATCTGTTAATAATTTCTTGCCATGTTGTCAATGTATTTAATTATATTCTTTGTATCTGCATTGAATGTATTATAGCAAAAATCAATTGTTTTTGTTATATCCATGGCATGTGGGTCATACCGATAATTTGACATTGTTTTAAATTTGTGCAATAATATACAAAGTAATATTTTAACATTAAGTGTTTTTTATTTAAGGTTTTGTTATCAATTTACTTTAATGTCTTGCAAAAGTGATCTTTGTATTATGTGCCGAAATTGTTCAAAAAGGCCAAAAGGGTAATGTAATGTTCACAAGATATGCACGGAAGTAAATCCTAAACAGTTACAGGGTGAAATATCCAGAATGGATATGTCCAAATTGTAACCGAGGATTAGGGGCACCCAATCTGAATATAGAATAGAAATAAATAACTTAAAAGTCCCCTCAATTAATATCACGTGTTGACTTAAAAAAATATGACAAAATGATTTTTAATCCGCTAAGATTTGATTGCAATTCTACAGAAAAAGTTTATAGGACGTGGAAAAAGTGATCATGATTTGCACGAATGCTCATATCTTACACCTGTTCCTTCCTTTTTTTTTAAACAGTTTAGCTTGATTTCAAAAACGCAAGCTGTGACGATTTAAATTCGTGAATGTAAATTAAGAAGGCCTTTCAAAAAAATTTCGACACCTCAAAGAATGTATGAATTATGAAACTGCGATTTCAGTGTAATTGGAATTTCAGAAACCCACTTAAAAGAAAAAACAAATGCGTATTTCAATATCCCCGGACAATATTGGTACACGAATAGGTGGGCGAGAGAAAGGTGGCGTATGCTTGTATAGTTCTGATAAAATCAATTACAAGATTTAAGAAGACCTGTGCATGCACTTCTAACTATGAAACCTGTTTTATTGAAAATCGAATGTATCAGTGGAAAAAATGTGGTAGTGGGATCTATATAGAGCTCAAAACATCACTTAGAATTTTAAAAACCGAATTGATCTGTATTCAATCAATTGAATTCTGAGAACAAAAAAATTCTAGTTCTATGGGAGATGCAAATTGATTTTAAAAAGTTGATAGCAATAGACCTATTCATAACTATCTTGAGCTTATTTATTCGTATTCACTAGTTCCTACCCAATTTATAAAACCAACCAGAATCACTGAAAATACTGCAACAATTATTGATAATATTTTAACCCAATGATAAAATATTATTCAAATCTCAATCTTGGTTACTGATAGACGGATAACAGGCCAACTGTACTAAACAACTCGCAGTAACTTAAATCAACAACCTGGAAATGACCGGAGAGTTATATACAGGAAAATCACACTGATGTTAGTGCTAATTGAAACAGAAATTATCTAGTGTTAAGTGGCAGGAATTTCTTGATAATGAAGATGTAGATAGAGATTATAACAATTTATTGAAACGTTCGATTAAGTGGTATAATGCATGCATTCCACTAAAAAAACATACTATTAATAAAAAGAAGGAACCAATGTCTCCCTGGATCACAAAAGGATTATTAAAAAGTATCAATAAGAAAAACCAGTGTAAAACAATAGGGTTAAATCTCCCAGCGAAAGAGGGAAACAACATTTAAAACCTATAGAAACAAGCTTAATATGCTTATTCGTAAATCAAAGAGGAAATATTTTTTATCGAAAAATTTGAACAAAGCAAAAATAATATGAAAGAAACGTGGAACACAATAAACAATATTCTTGGAAGAGGGGGGAACATCCCACACAAAATAAGTTTAAGAGTAATAACAGTAAATTTTTGAACAAACCCTGTAGTATGTCAAATAATTTCAACGTTTCTTTGTAAAAATTGGGCCTAAGCTTGCATTCTAATTAAATAATTTGGGTAAAATTATTACGAATTACCTCAGACAACAAACCACTGGAGCAGTAATGAAACCTATTGTGGAAATGGATATTATAAAGATAATCAAAAAATTCAACAAAATAAAAGTGCCGGAAATGATAACATCGGTTAACTTATTAGAAAAAAAGGTAGCTAAAGAGATTGTGGAAACTCTCACAAGGGGGAATATTAAACTTATCATATCCACTGGACTTGTTCCTGAAGACTAAAAGAGCTAGGTTATACCGATCTTCAAAAAACAAGAGCCGAAAATCTTATCAAACTATCGTCGATATCTCTGAACCATGATCCAAAAATTATGAAGACTCGTATTGATGTAAGATTGTGTAGATTATATTTGAACTCAAACAATCTTGAATGGACAAAACATTTGGTTTCCGACCCAATCATTCTACCTCTGGCCATAGTCCAAGCTAGTTGATAAAATTAATTCGGGGAAAAAACGAAACGAATCTGGAATATTTCGAGATTTATCAAAGGCATTCGACACCATTGATCATGGGATACTACTTCAAAAGTTCGAGCATTATGGATTCCGTGGTGTTGTATTGATTGGTCAAAAATACTTGAGTAATAGAAAACATACGTTTCTTATAATTTGTAATTCAGACTAAAAAAATATTGTTGGCGGTGTTCCACAAGGTTCAATATTGGGTCATTCTTTTTATTATATGTTAATGATATAAAATAATACTTCTAATGTTCTGATTTCATATTATTTTGCTGATGATACCACTATTCTTATTCGCATGAAAGTATTGAGAGCAAAATTAAGCCTCGTAAATGCTGAATTAAATAAGTAGCAATTGGTCAAAGCGAATAAGTTATCGATTAACGCTAGCAAAACCCAAATTATATGATATTGGGCACGTCTCATATGACATATGTTAAAACACAACCCGAAACTTAATGTCAAAATAGACAAACTTATGGAAAGGAGTAAAATATACCAAATTTTTGGGCGTATTAATAGATGAAAATCTCACATGGAAAGCGCCACATCGACTCGTTTCAAAAACATTGTCAAGGAAATATTGTATCAGAAAAAGGTTAAAAATATATTGTTCCGAAGCGAATATTGTATACCCTATATTGTATTATCTTACCTTATCTTAATTATGATACTGGTTTTGGGGGATACGTGGTAAGCTCTATAGATAAAACTATCAAGCTGCAAAAATGGGCAATAAGAATAATGCTAATAGTCATTACAGAAATCATTCCGACCTTTATTTCACAGTATAATTGTAACGGTTGAAAGACATATACTCTCTTGAACTCGGTGTATTTATGTACAAGTAGTTCCGTGAATGGATCTACCTAATTGCTTTCAACAACTTTTTATAAAAACGTTCAGCATCCACGATTATCAGGGACAGGAGGCAAGTGACCTCAATTAACAAACAATAAAAAAGACCTTCTGACATGCTATACGATCGAGTGGCCCCATTTTGTGGCTTATATTTGAATTACAATTACCCATTTTTAAAAAAAAAAAAAACTTAAAAAAACCCCCCCCCAAAAAAAATAAAAAAACCCCCCCCCCCCCCCCCCCCCAAAAAACAAGAACAAAACAAAATGTCCGTAAAACATTTCCGTAATAAGCTGAAAACAAACCTAATGTTAAAATACATGTAGCTTACATTCGAGCACGCCATTGTCTGGTCTGGTAGGCGTGTAGTCATTTAGTTTTTGGTCTTTGTATAATGTATTTTGAAACATGCGTTTCCGTAGCCATGGCCGTTCTCTTCTCTCTCTCCCCGTTTTTGTGACTGTTGATGAGTGCGGCAGCCTTTGCAGGTTGCTCTGTGAGGGCTGCCGAGTTCAGGGGGTGTTCCGGTCGGGTGGCCTGGTCGAGGGACTTGGTTTCGGGTTGCGTCGGCCGCCCCTTGAAACATATTTGTATTTACGGGAAAGACTATTTTCGGGCCTCATTGGCCCTTTTGGTCGTTTCCTCATATGCTTTCTTGGTTTTGTATATAACATTTTAAATGTTGTTTGGAATGCATAAGGGAAATAAATAAAATGATTGATTGATTGATTGAAATATTAACACACACAAAATATTTCAAAACTCTGAGTTAGTCTTTAAGGACCAATACAATCTTTCTCTTTTGAATTGTGAAAGTGGGAAATAAAAAACTGAATTTGATTTTCGATAGCCACAGAATCAATAATACTTTTATATAACATCAACACAAATAAACATTAAAAAAATCAAAATCACAACATAGCCAATCGAGTACATGAGGTTGGTGAAGTTTTCATAATTGGTAATCTGACATATGATAATATGTTAATTTATTCTGTTCTATTCTCGCAGTACGTCACAGTCAAAAGATGGATGCTTCTTTAGTTAGTCAGACATGCTTGTCACCTCCTAGGTATGAAAGATTTTTCTTGTTTTATGAGAAATTTATGAGAAAAATGAGAAATTGTTTGTTTAAAGAAAAGCTGCTCAAGAGCTGTCTATTTGTTGGTCATTCACTTGGTCTGGCTATATGTCCTGTCTGTCGTCCTGTCTGTCCTGTCCCATTTGTCAGACTTTCCATGTCCATTTCCAATTCACTCTATATTTCAGGAAGTGTATGCACCTTTCAGAAAAAAATGTACGTTAAAACTTTTTTTGTCCCTATATGAACTCTCAAGAATGGAACCCTCAAAAATGGTTCTTAAAAATCTGAGAACCCCAAAAAGTTCCTAACATTCTAACAGCTAGACTACAAAAATGATATAACAGCAGTTAAATAACGCTTTTGGTTTGTTGAAGAACCTTACAGGGTTGTTTAAAACCTCTTTTGCACCTTTTTTCTGAGGTGTATCCCGGAGTTTATCACTTTTCATTTTAGATTATCACCTTCAACATATTTGTGAAAAATAATATTTCACACCATTAATATTCATGCTCAGCAAGCTCATCAACCTTTTCATGCATCATCATTTTATCTTAGTTTCATGTGTTTCTTTAGCCAAGACTTAACACACTTAAGGAATATTTTTTAGTGTACTGCTTGTTAACTGTACAAAAAAAGTGAAATTATGTGCTGCAAAATATTTGATAGTATATAGCACATACAGATTCATGATAAATAATGAATAATATGTGGGGGTCATATATTTGTCGTTTTTCCAAGGTGCCATCACGTTTAGCTACATTTTTTTACTATAAAGACGTCCGCTATGGCCAGCACACCCACATCTAGTAATAAGTTTAGTCAAATTTGACACTGGTAAATAAAATGCATTTTGATTGGTGCAATATTCTAAAGCTTCACCTTTTACACCAATCAGATTTGTTTTGTTATCCGGTTGATGACATGCTTTCCATTCATTATTTTCACCAAGGTCACATGTCTCATCAAAATGAGATAATGAGATTTGACAAGCTAGTGAGGGTTTCGTTCATCCAAGTGTGCTGACATCCGATTAGGAGTGATTTGAAATACGATCAGCAGCAGCAGTAGTAGTCATATGCATTCAACAGCTGAGATTTTAAAGCAATGTTCTCAATTATACACTACGGCTGTGTTTGTATTCAGTGTACTTAAACTCTCTTAATTCAGAGTAGTTTAGCTTTAAAATATCAAAATATTTCTTTAAAAGATGGCTGAAAAGAACAGAACAAAAAGTGGCCCAATCTGCCAACATCTATTGGGATATCACTATCCTCCCCAGGATTTCTGCATTACTATTTTGAAAGTCAATATAGGTGTTCCTGAATATAATCAAACAATGATTTGTGTTTTTCCTTCATAAATTTCAACAAGAATGAAAACTCTTTGATCATAATTAAAACATACAGTGAGCATGGTATTATGCAAATTCAAATGTCAGTACAAAAATAAAGATACATTTTTTTTAAAAATATCCCAGTGCTCTGAACAATTAAAAATATTGTATGTACTTATAGTATATATTCTCAGGTGCCATTAGATAAAAATCAGTATACATGCATCTTATTTATACACCGTATAGCATAACAGGCACGGGGCAGTGGGGGAAGGTTCCCGGGGGAAGGTTGCCACGCCAGAGAGCTTTGACTGGTAAAAAAACCTTCAAAATCATGATAAATCAACCCTTTTTTGCCTGCTCACTGGAAAATCTTCACCTCCAACCAGGAAAATCTGCCTTAAACCCCATCTCCAACTGGTAAAATCTGCCTCATTACCGGGAATTTGCCTCCTCTGGCAAGTTACCCCTGTTACGCCCCTGTTTGAATATGAGCTAATATGGATTAACAAATTCTTGTATGTGATTCTACAGCTCAAAATCCACAAGCCAACATGATAATTATGCCAAATTCTTTTTAAAAAAAAACAACTAAAAGTTATACATAACAAATACTATTAATTTGTACAAAGTCATTGAATTTGGATCCACAACTAATCAGAAAAAAATCTGAAACAATGCTAATCTCATATGCCATGGATTAATGTACTATGTGGGAGGGAGAGAGACAGTGAGAGAGAGAAAAATAACCTTTTTATCCCTGGACATATTACATTATTTCACTCATAATAAGCTAGAGTATAATAATTTCTTTCTCATGAAATATTTCTATGTGTACCTCACTCAAAAAATAATGTTAATACCCTGATGCATCAAAATATTCTGAGAATCACATCTTAAGGTGGAATTACCCCTTGGAAGGGCTAAAAATTAATATTACAAATTAAAATTGGCGAAAATAATACCTTTCTATTGCTTTTTGTTTGACATCTATCGGAGTTTCCGTTCAAAAGTTATGGTCGAAAATGTAACTTCGCAAATGGAAATTTCCTATGATATTTCTTATGTATTTTATTTTTTTCTCAAGCTGCGATATTTAATTTTTTCTACTTTAAAAACTCATATCTCAAAAAAGGAAAAAAATAATTATTTTTGCCAACTGTGTACCAAAGATCCCCCTAAATCAAGTTCCCACAGGGCTAGTGGAAATATGCTGGTTCGATGTATAGTCCAATTGGTATGTTTTAATTTACTTTGAGAAATCCTTGACACCGCAATGACATATTGTTAAAATTCACTTTGGAGATATTGGCGATCCAGTCTAGAAACACTGTTTTTTAAGTTTTAGTATATTTTAGAAATGCTCTTCTACTTTTATTTTCAATTACAAAGTAAGTGCTTGAATTTTCACAGATAATTGTGGAAGTTAGAGATTAATTTTAATTTGTAATATTAATTTTTAGCCCTCCCAAGGGGTAATTCCACCTTAAATTTAGTATGTAGTTTAACCAGGCTTGCACTCTCAATCTTTCCTAAGATTGTGTACCCGGCTGCACATCTCTGTCAATTGAATACCAAAGTTTGATGCATGCTCCATGTCTTTCAAAACTCTTGGTGGCAGTATTCTATGGCATCAAAGCAAATAATACATTTTTGTCAGAGTGACTCACTAAAGAACCTGTGAAAGTCCTGTAAGAACAGTTAGCCGTGGAAATCAAAATGCTTACTCTCTAAATGTAAAAAGAGTGGAAAAACAAGTGAATCTTAATTCACTCGAAAAAAGAGTGTAAACCACTCAAAATAGTTGCATGTGTTGGTTAATCCACTCCAAAAAGAGAGAAATCACTGAACTTTCACTCACTCCAAAAAGAGTGAGAGTGAACACCACTCTAAAATGTGTTGTCCTCCATTTAACTCTTTAAAGAGTGGCCATTCACTTGTTTGAAGTGAACTTCACTCCATTATGTGTTCCATATGTACCCCTTTTAAAGTTCTACAGGAAACAAATTCATTTTTATTTATTAAGAACTCTTGCTATTCTTAAAACCCATCTCAATTGGACTTATGGCTCCATAGATAAAGTAATTTAATGTCACTCAGAACAATACAACACAAAGAAGAGTGAACATTAAAATTGGGTATATCGCAAAATAAATTCAAGTAACAATGACTCATTAAGCTGATTTATATCACGTACACTACAATGGCCTTGTTATATAGTAGCAGGTTTTATAATGCAGTGAGCTTTACATAACTCTATAGAGGGCACCAGACAAGAAGCCTTATTGCATGAAGAAACTGCACTCGGTTGTCAAGCACACAGAGTTCCATCTAAGGGCTCATCACATAGCCGATTATTGCTAGAAAACCACTTCCACACTGCTCAAAACTGCTCAAGACTGTGCCGATTGGCCATTTTTCGAAAATTGTGAGCAGTTTTTCCTTTTTTCATGTGTAGTTTTGGTAAGGTCTGGGACTGTCCTGTACAGACCTCCGTGGTCTTGTGTGGTCGGGAGCACATTGTAAATTTGAAAAACCAGCCACAATTTTTTCCCACAACCTAAAGAAATTAATTTTTTTTAAGTCGGGAAAGTCAGCATGGACACGTGAGCGGATTGGAGGTGGTAGCCAGTGACTTGGCATGCGTCATGAGTGGTTGTGTGCAGTTAAAAAGTGGTCAGCAATGAGTCTGCTCCAAGCGGATGAGAAGATGCAAGCCAACTGGACATGTTAAATCGGCGACTACAATCGGTGACTACAGAAGATAGGGCAACTTGTGCCATTGTGTCAACAGGCGCGGATCCAAGGAGGGGGCGGAGGGGACGCGCGCTTCCCGGTAATTCTGCAAAATCTTGCAAAATCAACCCATTTGGACAAGTTTCAGCCTTCAGCCCCCGGTAATTTTTACGTTTTTCAAATCCTGGATCCGCCCCGGTCAAGGTCAGTTACTGATCGGGGACTGAGCAAGTGGTGTCACCGATTAAATATGCTTGATCTTGTTGATATCATGATGCTGTTGCCTACTACTATAGCGAATCAGCATCTCTTCTCTTGTTGAAGGTGGGGAAAACACAGACTAATCACCATGGTCATCTCTACTTGGCATTAAAAATATGAATTTGCATATTTGAACAAAACACTAGCCATTTTTTTTTTAAATTGTGGTCTTGTGTAGTTGGGAAGAGGTTGGGCCGCAAGCTGTCTTCTATGTGACTGTGTAACATTAGGCATAACACATTTGAATGGTTGGTTGGACAAAAATAGGCAACTTGTGCCCGGAACATTTCATAGTTTAAAAAAATGAAAGACTCCATTTAAGCACCAAAAATAGACACTACTACACCAAACAAATGTCACAGCACAGGGCTGACATCTGGTCTCTATAATCACAAGCCAGCCCATGCAGTTAGCAATGTTTACATTATTGTAAACGGACACATGGTATCGCTTGCTTATCGGCGATACTGCGATGACGCACTCTCCTGATTACTGTTCACTGAATCGGAAAATACTATATCTTCTGCCTTGATGTAGGCTAAACCTCCAAAAGGTGAAGCCCAGGGTGGAAGATCGTACTCTAATTTTGTTAAGTAACCAATTAAAGGTGCAATGAGAGATTTTGAGGGACTGTCCCAATATTGTGTCATTATAGTATTTTCATACAGATTTGATGCTCAATAGATTTCTTACCTTGAATTTGCCTACAAAAATGTCTTAAAAGAGAGATAAAAAGGTGATTTGATTTGCTTATATTTGAATGTAAAACATAAGCTGAATTTCGTATTTGCTCCTATACAAAATTATAAATTTCACAATTTTTGTACCAAAGAAACATTTCTCAGCTTAATCCTTTCAGATGGGGATATTTTTTTTTTTTTAATTGCTATAAACATTGTTAATTAGGGCAAAAATCAGCACTTTTTTAGGGACACCATATGTGAAATCTCTTGTTGCACCTTTAAATGTTTTTTCATACTATTCTGAAATTATATCTATCAAAAAACAAAACAAAAAACAAAAAAACAAAAAAACAAACAATATCACATCACACTATTTGGCCAGTGTCTTTCATTTTTAAATTAAAGGTGCAACAAGAGATTTTAAATAACAGGTGGCCCTCGAAATGTGAACATTCTGATTTTTGCACAGCTTTCTATCAAAAATTTCCCCAGCTGAAAGGATTAAGCTAAGAACTGTTTCTTTGGTACAAAAAATGTTAAATTTCTAATTTCCTATAGTAGCAAATACAAAATTCAGCCTACATTTTCTACTGAAATATAAGCATACACAAATCACCTTTTGTTTTCAATGTAAGTTATTTCTGAAGCCCAATAAATAGTAGGGAATCTATTGAGTGTCTCTATATGAAATCACTACATATCACAGAAAATATATAGGTGACTTGAAATCTCTCATTGCACCTTTAAAATAATACCTTTAATGCCATTTTTAAATGTTAAAATATTGCCATTCTTATATAATTCAAAGTATTTTTGAGAACTAAAACTCCCAAAGAAGCTGTAAATAATATTTTTTTCTTGAAAAACAACTTTTGCTATAGAAATCATCCAAATTTTAATTAGCATGACAAAGATACAAATCAATGTTTTATTGAGTTGCTTTTGCTTTAATATATTTGACATGAAATGAAAACAGAGAATTAAAGTTGCCCACCCCGATTACAACATAATTATACTTATCTTTGATTCATACAAAAGGCCATCACCAACATACCTTAATTCCAAACTTTTATTTGAATCAATAATATAATAATAACAATACCACACTTATTACCCGTGTATCCAGACCTTGCTTTTTGAGGGGGACCCCTGGGGAGGTAGGACCTCTAAAATTAATAATAATAATAAACAAAAATAATACACTGGCTTTTATAGTGCTGCTGCCTATTATTATTATTATTACGCTGCCATCAGGAAATTGTCACAATCATTCGCTTCACCTAGGTCGGCAGCTGGCCTAGCGCACAATCCTATCAGCGCTTAGATTGTAATATTCCCCCTAACACCTACCCGAATTTGCTTGGGTCGACGAAGCAAGTGAGGTAAAGTACCTTGCCCAAGTGCACAACACTTTCGCCACAGCGGGGCTCGAACCTGTAACCTTCAGATCATGAGTCAGCGGTCATATCCACTGGACCATAGCCAAAAATAGGCTGATTTGGAATTTTTTGGCATGACCCCAGGGGGCGCGTGCCCCGAAGGCCTCCCCCAAGATACGCCGATGCTTTAAAGTGCAAACACAATAAATTTTGTGTATTACATTAGCCCATCTAAGCTTACCATACTAATAAATTCCGGTAACGTAAAAAACCCACATGTATATTGTAGCATCCAAAATGGTAAAGAGTTAAGCAAATATTTTACAGGTGTAATTAGAAAATACAACTTTATAATGTTGCCAAAATCTCAGGTTCGATGTATGAGTAGTGGGGGTTGAGGCTGTGGATTGGATTAATACCCTTTAGTCATAGTCATGTTATTTCAGCGCAGGTCAGAGCCAGGGCGTGCCAGGATTTTGTTGAAGAGGGGGAAAGATTTGTGAATGGACGGACCCGTGTATGTACCGCAAAATATGTATCTTTGCGTGACCCAAATTTTTTCCGTCAACGCCAAGGATGAGAAGAGATAATAATAGTGTTGTAGTATTGACCACTTAAGCAGTTATTAGTAATCTATTTCATGAAGCTCTATCGTGCACCACACGCTAAAAAAAAACAGAAAAACTACATCGGTCCCGGACGATTGTGTCGCCTGGCGTCGCGGTTAGTGAATATGCCTAACATGACTTGACCTTGATATGTGACCTTTGGACCTCATCAACAAATGAGGGATCCCATGTTGCACCTATGATTCAAGGTTGGTTAAATGAACTTCACTTTTCATATGATGTGCATTGTTACAATTTTCAGCAGCCTGTTTACAACTTGACCTCACTGACCTTTGACCTTGGCATGTGACCTTTGACCTCAGAAACAACAAATGAGGGACCCATGTTGCACCTATGATTCAAGTGTGGTTAAAATTGAACTTCAACTTTTAATCATGAGGTCAATTTTACATTGTAGCATATGTTACAACTTGACATCAAATGACCTTTGACCTTGGCATGTGGCACTTTGACCTCATCAACAAGTGGGGATGGCATTTTGCAACTGTGACCCAAGTTGGTTTAAAATCCATCAAAGTATGGGATAGTAAATTGCAATGTTACCCTTTTTCACAACAGACATTAACAGACATCCATAAACAACAGCCATACAACACAGTGAAAAGTGTGATCCCTATGGTCTCCTGATTAAGGCAGGCGACACAAAAACAGCCTACAGCTTTTAAAGACAAATGCCCGACGGACAGTTATGTACCGACAAAAAATCTCGGTCGGGGGGGGCCACATGCCCCCCCCCCCCATGGCTGCCACGTGTCAGAGGAAATCTAGATTTGTCAGGATATATCCAGAGAGTGCAATTGGTCACCAATCACAAAAATGCCCCTTTAGTGATTTCAGAGGGTAGGTCAGTTTTGTACACAATCAACTAATCACTCGGTAATGGCACTGTAGATGCAGGTAATCTAAGTAGCTGCTGCCTGTAATTATTTACATAACCTGTTGCTGCCTTTTCAACCAAATACATTGAGACAAAGAAACTAGAGTGGCTTACAACTTTCTTGAAAAACTTGCATCAGGAATTTCCCAAAATCTACCTTTTTCTCCACCACAAACACAACACAAGCCTTCGGCGGAGGAAGACGTCAAACCTAAACATACTCCAAAAATTTATAGCTCCAAACACCGCTCACTCGATCCAAAACCGTTTAACAGAAGTTCAAATTCCGTCACAATGCAAAGGCAGTACCTTACCCCCAATACGTGCACATTACTGTCTTCTGACGACATTTTTTGGACCTTCAAAAGTCGACCAATTCCAATATACAGATTAACGTCTGATAAAAAAAAACCCAGCCTGACATAACGAGGATCATTACTCTCAAAGTTAAAGTCTTTCCCTTGCAGAATGTGCATAGCAGTGGAGTAACAGGCGGGGGGCAGGGGGCAGGTTGCCCCACCCCCCTGACGACTTTGGCCAGAAAAAAATTGCGAAATATGCTAAATCAGCCGTTTTTTAGCCATCTGACGGTTTGGCCTTTTGACCCCCCTAAGAGGGAAAGTTTCCCAAGACTGGGAAATTTGCCCCCTCAGAGCGGGAAGGCCTGTTACGCCACTGGTGCATAGGGTATCATTTATCTCTGTTTTAATAACTCTATGCCTTACGTTTGTTGAATGCAGTGAAAGCTACAGTACGGGATTAGTTTATGCTTCACATGTGATCAACTTCCAAAATCCATTCTTAAAGGCTGACTCGGAGATTTCCCGATGAGGGCACACTCAGTATAAAATTCTGGGTTTGGATATTTTGTTATACACAGTATCCTATGACACTGTTATACTATAAATAATATAATTACTGTATCAATTCAACTCAAACTTTGGAACTCTGAATTTTAGGTGACTATCTTTAGTTTTAGTTAACTATTTTTAATTAATAAACAAAAGAATTATATTTTGAAAATCTCTGAGTCAGCCTTTAAATGTTGAGTACCTAACATAAAGGCAGTAGGTACCATTTTTTAAAGGCTGACTTGGAGATTTCTCGAGGATGGTTGCCATCAATTCTCTAACACATCAGTTTTTTTACATACACATAATGCTTGTCCATATCCATGTTTAACATGATAAAAGTTGCATTTTGCGATCCTAGCACCTTCATTTTGTTTATGATTCATTATGTCCTTGAGAAAGGACCATACCTAAAATTTCAGTTGTTTCTGGTGATGTATTTTGATGTTTATGAGCTAATATTTATATCACGGTGCCCCATAGGGCACTGTGGTTTAATTTGTCTATTTTTAAACCTTAAATGGAAATGTATTACTTTTTCCATACTTGATTAAATTTGCATGCTAGTCTAGGCACACATGCTATTCAGATAATAGAACAATCTCAACACTTTTAGGTGAGTCAGGGGGTTAAGGATATGGATCAGAAAATTAGAGAATAAAGGTATGATTTTGGGAACCGGTACTCTCTTTACAACAAATTGAACCCAAGGCGATACCATTATTTTAAGTGGAAGAACGAGGCCAGAGGCCGAGTTATTCCACGCAAAAATAATGGTGTCGCCGGGTTCAATTCGTCGTAAAGAGAGTACTGGTTCCCAAAATCATACCTTTATTCTCATTCTTAAACAGCAATTATCATTTAAGGTCATCTTTAACCCAATTTCGGGATACTTTACAGCTTAAAGGTCCATGGCCCAATCGAAAGCTACTATTTTTCTCATTTATCCTGTGAAATCTTAGAGCCAAAAAATGTTGGTTTGGAAGTTATGAGCGAAAATGTGCCCCATTTTGGTCGACCAATATTAATTTTACACAATAATCTATGGGGCTGATAAAATCACATTTTTAGCTCCCGCATCAAAACGGATTGAAATATCGGCGTGAAACTTTACAGATGGGGTTTTGGAGTGAAAGCCAATCTTCAAGATGCAAACTTCCTATCCATAAAATATCGGGCCCTCCCCCTTTAAATAACAACAAGAAAGGACTTGCCATCACCCAGTGACACAATCAAACAACCCGCTGAACGCAACGACATATACCAACGAGAGAAGACGGGTTCAATTAAACAATTGAAGCCAGCGGCATCAGCCAATGAAATTGCTTACATTTTCACAGCTGGTTAAGCATTCACTTTAAAACACCTCATAATTACATTATCATTCTTACCCAGAACCTTTAACGATAGTAATAATTATAAGACCAGTATTTTATATAGCTTTTAATCCCTGTAAACAGACTGAAAGCACATTGCCACTTATTCTTATCGCCTTCAAGAAATCGTCACAATCATTTTGCTTGCACATCCAGGGGCGCTCAAAGACAGTGCCTTACAAGTGCACAAGCAGCTCCCCAGATTTCGCCTTGAAAGATTACGTATCTTGCCCAGGACACAACCCATTGACCACAGTGGGGCACGAACGCACGATTTTAACGAAGCTAATGATCACGTGTCCTGCGCGTTTCCACTAGACCACTGTGCGCTCAATCATTCAACTCAAAGGTTCAGACTGTGTAGCAAACACTTTCAGTTCGACCTAAAAATATATGTTTGCCATGCTGCAATTGAGGACACAAAATATTAGGGTCAGTCAGTCAGATTTTTTAAAGCTTTGCTTTACAATGTTTTTACCTCTAAATGACTACGAACATGCTACTAAGTTTTGGGCTCTTATCCTACCTATTTTTGGGTCAGTGATTAGTGAATAATAATGTCCTGACAAATATTCACTGGCAACTCATTAATAATCATTTTAAGACAAGATTGTACTGACTCACTGATGATTTCTTGTTTGACTTCATTGTAAGGTGAACTTCCAATTGTTGGTTTCAGAGACCCAGAAAGAGTTCCATAATTACCTCCTTTAGCAATCTACTGGAAACTTTTCTTTCTATTTATGCACTTGCAATAACAAGTACCCTAACCCTAAGGCCAGAAATAAAAAAAATGTTATCATGTAGTACTTCAAAAAGGGGTACATGACGCTTGCCAAGTACCCCGGGTTTATTTCTATGGTCCTGTTCTGTAATGTATCAGCACTTGTTGGGTTAAGCCGGTGCTGAGAGGAGAACAATCACGGCGTGTCAAAATGGCTGAGTTATTTATTATTCTTAAAACACTCTTTAGCGCAATCTCCTGGGCTCCCTCCCTTTATCCCATACACCTTGGAAATTTGGAGTATCCTTTTAAAGGTATTACAACTATTGCATCTTGCAAAAGTTTACACAATTTTTCTCACAATAGGAAAGAAGGGAATTGATATTTATATCTGAAGTGTACATTTTGTGTTAGGAGGCAGCTATTTTGTTAGTTCTAAAAAATAATTTTGCCTACACTTGTCAAACACAAAAAGGATGGCCAAGTATTAAATCTCTCCCTCCCTTCAGCTTCTCTCTACCAAAGTCTTGATCTCTTCCCTCCATCTCTCCGAGTCTCTTATCCTCTTCTCTTTACTTCTCTCTTCTCCTTCCATTTTCACCATTTTCTTCCTCCCTCAATTATCCCTCTCCCTTTACTGTAAGATATTAAGCATACTTGGCTATTTACATTAGATTACAGGTATTACTATCTACAACCGCAGATGCCACTCACGGTAACCCAGAGTCTTAGGCTTACTTCATGTGTACTCAATCTCTCCTCCAAAGGTACCCCCCCTTGATGCATTATTGTTTGCAGTACCACCTACGACTAAGTACTTTGCAAAGATGTACAAGCCACTGGGTGGAATAGCAGCTAATGTTTACTTACAATACCCATCCCTATGGTTACCTAACAGTTGCTGCTTGGTGACTGACAGGTACCCCTGTAGACCACCAGTAGTGCAGTAAGGCAGCACTTAAACCATAGAGGGCGCACACATTCCCATTGTTTGTTTACAACTTTCTGATCATTTTCAGCTTAGTAACGTCTATATTTGAGTTGGGCATCACCAATAAACCCTATATATGAGATTTTGTGTAAAAACATAACATATATGACCAAAATGTTAAATAATGGATACAATTACTAAAATAATCACACAGAGCTCAAAGCTCATTTGCATGGGAGTACCCATGCAGGTACTCCCGCATGGGGTGACTAGTGGTTAAGCTACTGCGTGTGTACCTAGGTGGATGATTACCCCCACTTTTGCAGCTGGCCATGTGGTACCCATGCGGGTGGGTACTCTGTGGCTACTTAACAGCCACTTCAAAGGTACTCCCATGAAGAAATTGGTTGTGTACTGTAGATATTAAGCACACTTTGCTATTTACATTAGATTACATGTACTGCTATCTACTGTAGATATTAAGCATACTTTGCTATCTACATTAGATTACAGGTATTGCTATCTACTGTAGATATTAAGCATACTTTGCTATCTACATTAGATTACAGGTATTGCTATCTACTGTAGATATTAAGCACACTTTGCTATCTACATTAGATTACATGTATTGCTATCTACTGTAGATATTATGCACACTTTGCTATCTACATTAGATTACATGTATTGCTATCTACTGTAGATATTATGCACACTTTGCTATCTACTATAGATATTAGGCACGCTTTGCTATCTACAATAGATTACAGGTATTGCTATCTACTGTAGATATTAAGCATACTTTGCTATCTACATTAGATTACAGGTATTGCTATCTACTGTAGATATTAAGCACACTTTGCTATCTACATTAGATTACATGTATTGCTATATACTGTAGATATTATGCACACTTTGCTATCTACATTAGATTACATGTATTGCTATCTACTGTAGATATTATGCACACTTTGCTATCTACTATAGATATTAGGCACGCTTTGCTATCTACATTAGATTACAGGTATTGCTATCTACTGTAGATATTAAGCACACTTTGCTATCTACATTAGATTACATGTATTGCTATCTACTGTAGATATTAAGCATACTTTGCTATCTACATTAGATTACATGTATTGCTATCTACTGTAGATATTAAGCACACTTTGCTATCTACTATAGATATTAGGCATGCTTTGCTATCTACATTAGATTACATGTATTGCTATCTACTGTAGATATTAAGCATACTTTGCTATCTACATTAGATTACAGGTATTGCTATCTACTGTAGATATTAAGCACACTTTGCTATCTACATTAGATTACATGTATTGCTATCTACTGTAGATATTATGCACACTTTGCTATCTACATTAGATTACATGTATTGCTATCTACTGTAGATATTATGCACACTTTGCTATCTACTATAGATATTAGGCACGCTTTGCTATCTACAATAGATTACAGGTATTGCTATCTACTGTAGATATTAAGCACACTTTGCTATCTACTATAGATTACAGGTATTGCTATCTACTATAGATATTAGGCACACTTTGCCATCTACATTAGATTACAGGCATTGCTATCTACTGTAGATATTAAGCACACTTTGCTATCTACTATAGATTACAGGTATTGCTATCTACTGTAGATATTAAGCACACTTTGCTATTTACATTAGATTACAGGTATTGCTATCTACTGTAGATATTAAGCACACTTTTGCTACCTACATTACATTACAATTGCTATCTACTGTAGATATTAGGCACTCTTTGCTATCTACAATAGATTACAGGCATTGCTATCTACTGTAGATATTAAGCATACTTTGCTATCTACATTAGATTATGGCCATTACTATCTACAGTAGATATTAAGCACTTTATAGCTTTTGCATGCCCCTACTTATATCAGTAGCTCAGTCACAGAGCATGTGTGGTGAACAGATAAAGGGCAGGACTCACATGATCATAAGAACATTGTAAATCGCGAGTTCGAGCCCCACTGAAGTCAACATGTTTGTGTCCCTGGGCAAGATACTTAATCTCAATTGCCTCATCGACCCAACGAAATATGGGGAGCTGTTATGGGGAATATCACAATCTAAGTGCTAATAGGCAGTGCGATAATTGGCCAGCAGCACACCTAAATGAAGCAACATGATTCCGATGATTCCTGATGGCAGCTTATTAATAATAATAATAGCCTTGCACATTGAGATAACATTGTTGTGTTTGCGCTATATAAATGTGGTATTACTACTAGTAGCTGTCAACATTTTGTCGCCACTGCCTTGAATTGTTCTTAAAATAAAAGAGACAATTTGCATAGGGTAAAATAGCTGTGGCTGACATTTGGCACTCGAGTTGCAAAAAAAATCAGACTTTATCCCTCACTTTTAAGCTATTCCTGCAAATTTCAGATATTGTGACTCTTTCGGGTGAATCACTGACATGTCTAATCCACAACGCAGCCTCTGCAGCATCTACCATCCATGAACTATTTTATATGCAGCAAGAGGACAGGTCATTGCCCTGTTTGTAGGGCCTACGGCAGTGTTGTGTTTTATGGTTAATATACACACAACAACACAGTAGTTAGCTTTCAAGAACCCTTGAAAGTGGGAGAGAACTATCGACAACATGTTAAATTGACAAGTATTCACAAAATGACAGCAAAAGTGCTGATCAGGCTATTATGCATTACTTAACACTTTGTCAGCCACACAGTACTGTTAATGTACCGAGCTATTCCAGTGATTTATTCATGTTAGTTAAAGTTTTAGAACCGGTTTTGTCCCCGCTAAATGGGGATGGCCGGATTCACCTCACACTCAGCACTACTGCTATGATTAAAAAAAATAAAAAAATTGTCCAAATTAAAAGAAATATGAACGGGATGTGCAAACTTAAAATCCTATTGATTCCTAATCCTTTAGGCGATGAAAAAAGAAAACCCTGTTTTACGGGCGAGCGGACCTTTCGAGTAGGGTTGGTCGGTCGGTCGGGCGAATTTTTTCTTTTTTAAATATTTTTTCTTTTCTGGAGATCAAAATTGGCCTAAAATAGCCCCAAAATCTGAAAAATCAAGAGAAAAAAATCAAACATTTTTACAAATTTTCTTTAAAAAATTTGCCAAAATTTATAATTTGGGCTGAAAACAGGCTGATTTTACATGATTTTTGGGAAAAACTAAAAAAAAAAATTCTGCAAAACTGAAAAGTCAGGGTCGGTCGGGCCCGTAAAACAGGGTTTTTTATTTTCGTTGCCTTAGGGAGACTTTTTAGGTGTGGTCATTTTTTTTTATACAAAAGGCCCAAAAAGTGGGCTTTGACTGTACCTCACTACCAAAACTTCAAGACTGTGTAAAACACTATAGTGTACAAGTCATTTGCATAACAGGTGGGGGGAGGGATAGGGGTGAATTTGACTGGGATATTGAGTTCAAGCCACCAGGAAACAAGGAAAGTGGAAAAAGGAAAGCACAAGAAAGATGGAAGGAAAAGAGAGGGGTGCAACCCTGGGTTTTAGGGCTCTTTATTATTTTGACAAAAGTGCATATTCCACTAAAGCACATTATTCTATAACTAGAATTTTGTGGTTCTCGGCTTTCGAGCTCACTATATTCAAAGAATATAAGCTGTGGGCCGCTCCGTAAAAAAACTTAACATTTTAGTGACACTTACATAAACACACACATACACGCATATTGGAGAGTTTAAAAACAGTTGTCTAAGAAACTGGTTCATTTTGACATCATTAACTACCACCATAATAAGAACACACACTTTGAATTATAACCTTTTTTGACTAAAAATGCACACTGACTTTGGATTTTATCCATTTTCTTCTAAGATTGTTTTGACCTACCCCAAAAATGTTGCTTTAACCTACTGATAATTTGCTTTTGACTTATAATAAATGTTGCTTTCAACCCATCAATAAATATGTTGTTTTTAACCTATCAATAAATATTGACCTATCAATAAATGTTTCTTTTGACCTTCTAATATGTAATGTTGCTTTTGAACTACAAATATGTCGTTTTTGACATAACAATGAAATAGATTGCTTTTTACGCACTAATTGAAAAGTTTGCTTTTGACATAGCAATATGAGTTTTTGACATACCAAAAAAAAATAGGTCTCCTTTGAACTACAATAAAATAGGTTGCTTTTGACCAATTAAATTTACACAGTGAGTAAGGTGGACCCATGTGGAATATGTGGAAAGAGGGTGAGGGCAAATTCAGTGTGGTGTGAGAAATGTGGGAAATGGATTCATGGGAGATGCACAAAGATGAAGAGAGTGACCCCAAGTTTGGCAAGAGACTTTGTGTGTGGAAGATGCAAGAAGGGAGTTGAGGGAGTGGGGAAGGAGGTGGAAAAGTTGTGTGACGAGGTGGAAACAGTGAAGGAGTTCACATACCTAGGTGACAGGATTAGTGCGGGTGGTGGATGTGAGGCGGCTGTGACAGCCAGAGTAAGGTATGGGTGGGTGAAGTTTAGAGAATGTGGACATTTGTTACTTGGGAGAAGATTTCCTTGAAGATGAAAGGGATGGTGTACAGGAGTTGTGTGAGATTAGTGATGCTGTGTGGGAGTGAGACATGGTGCCTGAGTGGTAATGGGATGGGGATTTTGAGGGGGGCAGGGAGGGCAATGGTGAGAGCAATGTGTGGTGTGAAATTGATGGACGGGAGGAAGACTGGGGATTTGATGCAGATGTTGGGTTTGGAAGAGGCGGCTGATCGACTGGCGAAGGCGAATGGTGTAAGATGGTATGTGCACGTGCTGAGGAAGGATGAGGAGCATGTTTTAAAAAGGGGCTTTTGAGTTTGAGGTTGGTGG